>RANZ01000763.1:0-10509 GCA_009805285.1 Neurospora terricola FGSC 1889 | reverse complement strand
TAAGGATTCATAACTATTTTTATATTTTTATGTTTAAAAACTAATAGGAATTAAAAAATCGCCAAAACTTTTAATTTATTAATAATATGAAATTTAATATAAGATATAATATAAATATTAAAATAAGAAATATAATTCCTATGCTAATTCTACTTATTATATTAATATTTAAAAAATATATATATCAGTAAAAGTAGATAATAGAATAATTATTAAATTTGGAATTAAGAAAATTTCATTACTAGAAGGTTCTTATAAATATTTATTCTATTAAACTTACTTAGAATTATACGTAACAGCTTGCTATTAATCAACGTTAGTTGATTACTACCAGTATTAATTAGTATATAATTAAATTATTAATTTAAATTATTAAAGGATATGAAAAATAATTCATATTATTTTATAAAATAAATATAATGTAGAAGTATTAAGAGTATAGAATAATACGAAAATAGAATTGAAATATTTATTATAGAGTACTTATATAATAAAGGAGTATACGTAAAGTATTCTTATATATTTCTTTTGTGCTTTTGGAGCGAAACTTTAATTGCTTTGCGTCTCTTTTTATCTTCTACTAATATTTCTTCTATTTCCTCAAATTTATTAAGCGTTAATTCTTTTATTATTTTATCTTTATTCTTCTYTGTTTAAGGTTTCTAAATGTTTTCCTCTTCCTCCTCCTTTTTCTTTTTATTCGCTTTTAATTTAAAGGAATATTTGTTAGTTAAGTTAGCGTAGTAGTAGTAGGGATAGGTACTGCTAAGGAATTCTTCTGGGGGAACGATATATTCCTTTGTAGGGCGTAAAGTTAAAGTATAAACGTACTTAATGTATTCTTATTCTTCTATATCCTTTCCCTTTTTGAAAAGGKAAAGTACGATAATAATAGCGTTGCCCGGGGTTTCGATCTTCGGAATAATAACCTTTTAAATTTTATTTTTTATAACTTTATAGGCCTTTTATAAGGATATAATTATCTATTGGTATTAGTTAAAATTAATTATTTCCAATATTCTTGATATAATTTTAATATATATTATTCTCCGAAAGAATTTTAAATGTAATAATTATATTATATTCTTTTAATTTATTTAGTAGGTAGGTTATTTACTATTTAGGCGTTAGATTATTATCCTATTTTTAGGCGGGCGTAAGTAGGTTATGTTCTTGCCATTTTTAGGGCGGCGGTATATTAGCGGAGCTAGTAAAGATAATGTAGACGGTAAATAGACGTTAAGAGGACGTTGAGGAAACGTTCGGACGTAAGGAAAACGGCGGTAAAATAGCAGTAGGGAGCGACAAAAAATAATTACGGTTAATTATAGGATATAAAAGTATAAGAGTATAGAAGGATAATAATTACTTTAGCGGGGAGGAGTATACGTTCGTTTATATGTAGAGTATTAATAATTTACCCTATACTTAGCTGTAACTGAAAGCTCGGACTAACTTTATATCCGACCTAAGTTATACTTGGGCTACCGTAGGCCGTTCTGTAGTTACGTGGTTGCGTTTTGCTTGTGTAATAGTACGTGTATGGTATTTCGACCGGTGGGAATTCTGGAAGAAAAGGGTGAATGTTACGTAAATTACCTGTACGCAAGTGAAATCAACCTAAGCAAACATTGATGAATAGAAACCAAATGTCGACTTCTGAAAATAATAAAAGCAAATATCCCCTAAATCTGTTTTGATTTGTTTCGCTCCCAACGTTAGATTAAGCCCAGTTGAATCTTTCAATGATTATACCGAGAAAATAGGGCGATAGAGGCACAGAATCCGTATGAGTCGTTTGTATTTGTGGGAGTTGGAAGTTGAGGTTGTATGTAGGTACCCGTGCCTGCCGTGGGACGGTCAATGGTATCTCAGTGTGCTGCCGCTATCGGATGCTCCCACCCTTGTTTCCTTTCTCCCTGGCAACCGTGAGCACGATTGTGTTGCTCTCTTTCCAATTTTGTGCGATTGACCGATGGTAGAGGGCAGCCGTCGCGATCGAGGCAGGCATGTCCTCCCACTTATTGCCCCTCTCTGTTCGAAGTTCACACAATCCTCTCCTTCCCTTCCTCGACAACTTCCTGCTAAGGAGATCGCGACTCCTGCCCTCCTTGATGGCGCATCGCATGGAAAGGTGATCCCGATTTCGTGGAGGTGGACCCGACAGCGCAGGTGACAGTGATGCGGTTGCCTCAGCCATCAAGGTTCTCCTTTCCCCTTTCCATCTCCTTGCTGAGCGTTACCAGGATGCTGACCATTCTCGCCAGGCCGGGGAGTCCAGAAAGCCCGTTGCTTTCAGTGCTTTGCGTTGCTTCCCTCCCATTGATTGGCGAATCCCTCACGCACACCATCCCGTGCCAGAAAGCTCCAGTCTTCTCCTTCTCATTCCAGCAAATCAATCACTTCCACGCCCTCCATTCGAACCCATGCAACCGTCCCACGAAGCTTGATTCTGACCCTGACGACCGGTCCTCGAACGACAGCCTTGTCAAATACACGACATCCAGTCAGACGATTTTGTTCGAACACCCGAGTTCTGATCCATCACAGAAGCATATTTTTTAGGGGGCGATGGCATCCGCTGCCCGTCATATTTCCCTGGTCGGCTGTGAAATGGACTCCGAAAGATCTGGGCCCATATCAAGCACCCAGTTCTTGTTGCCTTTGTCACATCTTTTCCTGTGGATAAGTAGGTGGCATTTATTCCTCCCCACCGTCCTACTTTGCAACACGAGAAAGATAAACCCAGAACTGAGAGCATGACTCGACGCAGACCGTTGCTAGCACATCGGCAAAGGCGACAACGGGCGGACTACCTTCGGTTCGATCCTCAATCATGCATCAACGTCTTTCTGGTCCAACGACAAGCGATCCGACGGCTGCCTCCTGTTTCATAGAGCGAGCATCAATACCAAATAACAAAATCACAGGTTGAAGAGGGGGGCTCCAACAGACAAGGGCAAATGGAAAGACAAAGTTTCAAAGATCGATACAAACCTACAGCCAACTCGCCAGCACCTGCCATTGGTCCCTCACCACCGGAGTCAAGTCTTGCCGCTGGTTGGAGCAGATGCGGTTCTTGACTTCCGGCAGCCACACGATGGACGGTTTGGGCTCCTTGGGTCTCCGACGTCGAAGCCCGACACTCAGTTCTCGTCATGAACTTGTCAAATGTTGTCGGCCGCCGTTCCGCCTCCCCTTTCGCAGGTACACATTCCTGTGGTAAGGTTTGTTGTATCCAGTCCCTGTCCTAGCTCTCCTTCTCGCTCCTCTACCATTCGATTGCCAACTGTTCTGACCCTTTCCTAGAGCCCACGAAGGCTATCCTGCCAGTTCCTCCTTTTCACATTGAATGTCGACGATATTGTCGACCACACCATTACCCAGTGTTACACCAAGATTGAACAAGGGTATGCCAAGGGTTCGGCGTACTCTCCATTCAGCAATAACCATTCGGATGGGTTGCGTGTCAGGGTGATCTGATTCGACGACCGAGATATCAAGACAAGGATGATGTCAAGCGTACTTCGAAATCCTTGCCGAGACAATCGCTGAGGCATTTATCAGCCACGTGTGAGCAGGTACCAGCAACATGCTGACAGCCTGCTGCTGCAAGCCCATCGAAGCATCTTATCAAAGCGGAAGTTCGACTATACGCGTTCATCGTCCTCCTAGAGCGATGATGAGCCTATTGCTAGTTAAAAGGGGTTCGAACACCATGTAAGCACTTACCAAGAGGTAGGCCGAACTCCTAACAGTTTTCTCGTTGAAGCGCTCCAGTCACGGCGATACTAGAGGACGAAAAAGTGCCGGATTGTTGTTCTGAGATCTGCCATATGAGAACTGATATAAAACGTTGCAGTCCTGGATTCTGGCAGTGGATGTTGCTGGTTATAACGGAAAAGGTTGGGGTGCCGGAGCATCCGGTTGGCTGTCATCCATCAACAACCTCTTCTTCAAGATTGGCTCAGCTGTCCTCCCAACGTCCACAGACACAGGGTTGTAAGCGATCCAGGGCCAGTGTGCGTGGGATGTTTGGGTGAGGGAGGGAGCACCTGACCACACCTGATGCATGGGTCCCAGCCAGACCGGCCACGACATTGACATGGAACGGTTCAATGCACTTTCTGCGTTGCTCTGATCGTCACTGGAGCTCACAAGAACGCTGGGCCAAAGAAAGATTGCGGCATTGTGAGTCCTGGATCCTTTGAAGACAAAGTCTTGGCGTTCTGCAGTCACAGTCTGGTTGATGCACGTCAGGGCGCACGATTCTCTTTTGCAGCTAGTGCTAGCCAGATAGCATTTTATTTGGAAGATCAGCCCACGTTCCATCGAGGCGAGCCCAAGGTAACGTGGAAGTCACCCTCGGCCAGGAAGAGCCCATTCATTTTGCATGGGGTTCTCTCGGCTATCATAAACACTGCAGGCTCTCACAGGCTACCCCGTCACCGGTCTCCTCAACCCGGAGCAATCTGAAACCAGAAAAGCATGCCAACCAGACGACGCAAAGGTACCCACGGTAAGCCGGATGAGGCAAGCCAAGGACGAGTTGGTGGTGGTTACGGCGCGGCTCGTCCTTATTAGCCCCCCGCGGCCCGGTGCTCCCGTTGCAATAGGCTGCACACCAAGCGACCGGTGAAGCTCGCGATGGACACTCGGTCAACAACTCCTGGTGAAAAGTTTGGCCGTGAGGCAATAATATCGTGAGAACGTCAGTCCATTTCCCTTTTTTTCCCCATCGCTTGACGCGTAGGAGAAAATACTCTTCCCACGGTCACATACTGCCGTTGGTCAACCGGACAGGGGGAGCGTTGGGCTGGGTTTCAACGCTACTGTGTTTCCTTCTTCTGTTGGGTTCTCTTGTTATGTCCAATGAGGGAAACAAGTCGGGTGTTTACTTCCGGAAAGTCTCTGGGCGTTTTATCCGCGGTTGTTACACAACTCCATTGAACTGACCGAGTCGATTGTCCTTGTCGCTCCTAGCTCCACCATGCTTCATCATGGAGAAGGATATAAATCCTGAGAGAGTGCCCTCATGGGATCAAGTGGTCTCCTCACAGAGTAGAGCAAGCACAGCATTCAGCAAGAGCCGCGATCACAAGTATAAATTGTTGCACGGAAAGAGAAAGATACTACTAGGTATCACCCCACCACAGTCAACCCACCATTTTTCACCCTCCTTGGCACATTTGCTGTGTACAATGCTTCCCGTCAACAACATCACTCTTCAGAGTCACATCACCCTCCATCTTCAGCAGCTGGATCTGCTACTCCCGAGCGCTGGTCCGCTCTCCATTCCATCCTCTGTCGGCGAAGGCATTCGGAAGGTTCCAGTGAGTGTTGAGATTTCTGCTTCAACGACTTTCGGTTCATGTATTTACCCGTCATCATCAGGGCCTGCCTGGTATCCGCTGTTCCACATGCGCCGCCAACGGCGCGGATGTTTGGGTTATCCCAGGTCGTGCATGTGGCTTCTGCCGCACCCCGGCCATGCGGGATTGACGGATAGGAGGTTATGAAAAGGACACTTTGGGGACGATCATGGTTAGACGACACTCGCTTTATAGAAGGGACAACATACCGGCGGCATCGGAGTTCAACATTTTGTTTCGGAGTTTGGAATGGTTAAAGGAAAACTGCTTCATGGTCGGATGGCATCTTTGGCAAAGCTGCATCACGGTCGTTCAAAATTTCAGAAGGAATCCTAGCGTAGATCAATCAACATGGTATCGTTCGTGGCGGCCTCTGTCTGTCGTGCAACACTCCTTGACATCTTGCCTCCCTGCACCGGTTCGAGTGGACGTCGCGGTGTCACCTCATCTTCATCTCATCACATCACTTCAGCCCCGATCACAGCAGCCAGCGGCTGCGCGACGTGCCACCACCGCGCGTACTGCGAGAACAGAAGATTGGGACAGTCAGCTATACCTCGAACTATGCAAGAGCCAGCCTTGCAAGGCTAGACAAGCTGTCAAACTACTTCGGGGATCAAACTACCGATTGGACCGGTAGACGAGACACACATGCCGTACGCCAGTGTTCACAGTGTCAAAGTCGATGTGTAACAGTAGGGTCAGTCCCACCTGCTTGGGGTTAGTTCATCGATGTTAATCTCAACTCCCTCCATCGATCTGATTCAACGTTTTCTTTTTTTTCCCTTCTAGAAGTTCAAAACAGTTTCCCATCTCGCCTAGTGCGCTTCATGCCATTCATGCGGCCTTTCTCGAGGCCATCAGACTAATGCAAGTCTGTCCAAAAGAGGTTTCAGGTGACGGTCCATTCAGGAGTGCAACCCTCTGATTCCTTTCGGAAACTCTCAGACACGGCATGACAAGATCAAACAGGGACGCGGAGAAGCTTGGCAAGACAGAGGGGGGACATTGGGCTACTGTGTCAAATGAAAATTGTTTAAATGTTGATATGGGTATCAAAAATGGTTTGATCCAGAAGGGGCTACCTATGCCTAATGTTTATATGTATGAAAAGAAAGCCTTCCTCTGCTCCCTTTCTCAACAGATTCTTCATCCATCGAAAGACAATGAATGCCAAGTAATCAATGCATGCATCAGACGACCCCAACCAAGACGTTCAACCGTCTTTCTTCATGTGCCTTGCTCAACCCGCCGCAAGCCTAAAAAGTCCTCCTCTTCACACTCCCCCTCAACACCCCCCTCCCATCCTCCTCAAACAATATCTTCCATTGCCCCCCATCCTTTCCCCACCTCTCGTTCTCACCATCCATCGCCAAAAGCCTCGCCTTCAAACTCAAATCCGTCCCATACCACCGCACTCCCGCGTTGGCTTCAGCTCTCAACAACCGCCGGACCAACTCCACCACCTCCTCCTGCTGTCTCATCCAGTGATTACTCTCCAACTTACCCACAAGCAAAGCAAGGGGCGTAGCGCCGTCATCATCCGTCGCGTCAGGATCGGTGCGGGGGTCTGAGAGTAAAAGGGAGGAGACTTCGAGGTTGAGCGTTTCAGCGGCGTAGTGCAAAGGCGTTCGTCCGCCGGTGAGCGAGCCGGAGGAGCTGGAGCTGGATGTGCGAGCGTTGGTGTCGGGTTTGCTGTGGGGGGAGGAGAGGATCATGGAGGCGATGGCTAGGTTGCCAGAGAAAGAAGAGGCGAGGTGGAGGGGTGTTACGCCTGAGAGTCTGGTGGCCTTTCTTTGGATTGGGAATGGTAATGGTGATGGCCATTGCGGTTGGGCTTGGTGCTGTTGTCTGGAATGGAAGTTTGCCGTCGAAGCGCTCCGCAACCTCGGCCGTCCCCCAATCGTCCCTGCCAGTTTACTTGGGAGCTGAGCGGGAAACAAGAGTTCGCAGCTGCCGGCTACGTTGGCTCCCTTTCGGAGGAGGACTTCCACTACTCGCTCTTGTCCTGCCATGATGGCGACATCCAAGGCGCTGAGACCCTTGCCCCATTTTCCGTCAACGCCAAGCGGTAGGCTGGTTTCTCTGACATCAACCTTTGCGCCGCGCTCTAGGAGGAGGGAAACGGCTTCTGGTAGGCCGAGGATGCATGCTGCACTGAGGATGGTGATGCGTCCTGATTGTGCTTGTCCCGAAAGGTGGGGAGATTCGAATGACAGAGGGAGGACGGTGATAGAAGCGTTTGGATCCGCGCCCAGGTCAAGCAAGAGCCGGAGGATTGCGGTCTGACCTTTTGGACGAGTCGAGAAGAGGGGAGATCGTAGGACGGAGAAGAACGGGGTGGTTTCGACCGGTTGAGAGTCAACTTCCGAGGAAGTGATGGTGCAGCGGCCGTTGATTGGCACCATGTTGGTAAAGAAGTGGGCGACGATTTTGTCGATGTCGAGGTTGGAACAGGCCAAGCAGAGATCAGTGATTTTGTGGTGGTCGGAACCGGTGCTGCTGGTGCTTGTCGATTCGGAGTCGGAGTCGGAGAGCGAAGCGGTAGAACCTGCACTGAAGAACCTCGTCACCTCCTTGGGAATTTCAACCTTCCACCCAAACATCGATTTCCTCCCTCTTCTTTCTGTACTTCTGTCCCTCTTTTCTTCCGCCCTTCGCCACTTCTCCCTCATCCTCCTTTGCTCTTCTATCCTCTCCCTCACAGCCCTCCCCTGTGCCGCGGCAAATATCCTCGCCACTAGTTCGTCATCCCCTGCCTTTTCCATCCTTTCCTCCCGCTCCTTGCACTCGCACTTCGGTCCATGCACAACAACCGCTGGCACGCCTCCCGGAAGTAGCGTGGGAATCGCGAGACTCCGATTTGGTTTTTGGAGTTGCCTGCAATCACCTTGGGGTCCTTGGCGCGGACGGGATTTCCATCCTAGAGCCGAGAGCCGGGATGAGGCGGCGAGGAGGGATTGAGATGGTTGTGAAGGAGGAGGAGCTTTTTCGAAGGCGAATGTGGTAGATGGGGACGCCGGGATTGGCAGGGCGGGGGAGAGGAGGGCGAGGGTTGATGGTTTGGGCGGTTGTAGTGTCTTTTCGGAGTCGAGGGCGTCGTAGGAAGCACTGACGGGCAGAGAGGGGGAGAGGGTGAAGGTCGTTGGCTTCCTGGCCTCAAGGGGTGGTGTTTGTGGTGGTGTTGGCGGAAGGAGGATGGTTCCCTTCGTGGTGGTCATGGTCATTGTCGCCATTTTGGGTGTTGATGTTGCTGCCTGACTTCCACTTCCTTTGACGGTGGGTGATGTCTGGTACCGGCTGTCAGAAGAGGGCAAAGCCAAACGAGCTACCGACTGCGACCATCGCGAGATATATCATCGGATCTCAAGTCCCACCAAGATCCATCCCGTCAAGACTGCCACATAAAAATCTCAAATCCCGACCCATGGCGGCGGGCCCGGCGTGGTGGTGCTGTGGTGGTGATGGGTGAGGTGGCACTGCACCTAAGCTGACACCCTGCAGATAACGCTAACAACGTCAACAAATCACTGGACGGCTTCACGATGACCCCCCGTAACCGCCACCACTTGCAGTAGCGATCGCCCTAACACCCGCACCAACATCCGCAGCTTGGGCGCTGTTAAGACTTGGCGTCTTCCGACTTCTTCTGTCAGTCTGTCACTGACCGACACCTCCAAGCCTCACCTTGCCCCGGTCCGTCAGCGATCCCCCGGTCCCGTTGATGCAGCCGCTGCTCAGCCTCTGGCTTGGAGGATCTTGGTTTTTAATTTCCGCAAGGCGTAGGCACCCGGATTCCGAAGCGATAGGAGTGCATGCGAAACCGATGGGGAGATTGGAGAAATTGCCAGATTGGGTCAGTCGGTTGCGAGGCGAGGCACGGTGAGAACGACGATGAAGTCAGACTGATTGATGTCTTTAAGGGAAAGATTCCAGAAGGGATGTTATCGTCATCGGTCATCTGCGTCATTGCGCGACAGAGTTACCTCCGTCGATAAGGAAGATTAAAGGGAGCCATGATGGAGTCATGATGTTGATGTCGAGTCGAGTCAACGGTTCGTATCTCGGTGCGATGAGTGACGCCGAAAATTCGAGAACCAGCGCGGACCGATTGTGCCTTCTCACGAATTTCCCTCTGTGCCTCCAGATATCTCTTTCTCTTCGCTRTCACAGATGAGTAAACCCTCTCTTTCTGATTCCCAAAAATGCTTCAAGTGACAGATCATCTCAACAACTCCAGTTCGTCACATCATCACCCTCACAAGAACGTTAGAAAAAGGAGGAGAGCCCAGCGAAAGAAAAACGACCAATCCCCATCAACCACTTTTCCAACCATTTACCAAGCCCACAACAAGCCCACAAGGCTCAGCACCGTCCGCTATCTCTCTCCTCCTACTGGTTCTTTTCCACCCACCACTTTCTAGCTGCCTGGGCCCCGCAAACAGGGTCTTTACAAGGTTTCAGATCCTAACCGTCAGAACTCAAAACTAAAAATGGCCAGTCGGAGTGGGCCTGTGTCTCTCCCCTACCATGGTGTATGGTGCGTGCGCTAAACGCGGCGTCTGTCTCTTGGGTAAGCGCGAGTGTTCGGGGCTTAGGTTGGAAGCTGGGATGGGGCTGGTGTTATCGGGGAGTTGGTTTTGTTACCTATCTTCTCCTCTTTTCCTGGTTCCTTGTCCGAATCGGCTCGGGGTCTTGATTACACATTGGAAGACTCCCTGAGTAGGGGCTGGATACGGTGGCCCAAGTGTGCGTTAGGTCGGATATAAAAAAGTTCAGTGAAAAAAGGTCTGTGCTAGCTGCAGGTACTAGGTACGCGCCAAAGGGTGTTATTCGAACTCTAATATTAAGGTACTTGGAGGCTAGTGGGCGCTAAGTTTCCTTTACCCCCTTTTTGCTCTTCCTTAATTCCAACTCCCTGAAAGCGAGAGGCAATAAAGCAATAAAGCAATAAAGCAATGAAGCAATGAAGCAATAAAGTAATAAAGTAATATTAATAGGAATTAATAAGAATTAATAGGAGTTGATAGTTTATTGTTAATTTCGCGAGAAGTTTGCTAAGACTTTGGGTAGTAGTGTAAATGGACCCTTAGTCCTTCTCCAAATTTTAGCAAGCATAAGAGAATTTTGGGGTAAG
>RANZ01000762.1:0-10568 GCA_009805285.1 Neurospora terricola FGSC 1889 | reverse complement strand
GCGGTGAAGAGCACGGCGGGCGCGGCGCCGCCGAGGGTGCCGGTGAAGGATTGGACGTTCACGGCGCCGCCGGTGCTGTTGTTGCCGCCGTTGTTACCGCCAGTGTTGTTGTCACCGCCAGTGTTGTTATCGTCGCCGGTACCATCGTCCTCGCAGGTGTCGTCATCACCGGTGTCATCGGTAGTACCGTCATCCTCGCAGGTATCATCTTCTTTAGACAGGAGTTAGCAATCAGAATACATAAAGACCATCAAACATTGACTCGTTCCAATTACTCACCAGTAGTGCCATCAGTACCACCAACAGCAGCCAGGATCTCCTCCTTAGTAACAGCAGGAGTAAGGAGGTTCAGGGTGACAATGCAGCCCTTAGCATCGTTGGCATCATCGCAGGTCTTGCCCTTGGCAGTAGCATCATTGAGCTGTGTCACCGTTCTCGTTAGCAAACTGACCCTTTCTAACCAGGCATATACGTGAAAAAAATAAGACGTACATCTCCAGGGGGGAAAGTAGCACTCTCAAGCGCCAACAACGGATCCGCGCCCAATCCCTTCAACACCTTCGCAACCGCCAACTCAATGTCCTTATTCTTCGCCTTGCCCTCCGCGCTAGCAGGATCCTGATGCTGTGTAACCGCCGCAATTTCCGGGTTCGTCGCCGTCTCGTTACAGATGACGCTAGCCAAGCCGACTTTGCCCGTGTTGCGCTCAATGGCGCGGAACAGCACAGCATTGACCTGGCCGTCGAGATCTCCCGCGGCTTTCGCGTTGGTGAAAGCCTGGTCGGCCACGATCTGCTGCAGACAGTCCAGGTTGGTGACCTGGCCGGCGCCCTTGGAGGCGGCGGCGTTGCCCAGAAGGGCGAAGACGGCGTCCTGGATGTTGAGCGGGTTGTTCAGCTTGAGGGCGGCGTTGGTGGCGCGCAGGATGGCCTCGTGCGAGTGCTCTTGGGGCACTTCGCGCTTTGTGAAGCTCTGGTAGGGAAGCTCGCGGGCAGAAGCGACGGTGGCGACGGCCAGGGCTAGGAGGGTGGCGTTGTACTTCATCTTGTCGTTTGTGGTTTGGGTGATATAGTTCTATGATGTGATTTTATGAACGGCTGTTGTATATGCAGATTAATGGGGTCGACCTGTCAAAGGGGAACCCAAAAAAAAAGAGTGTTGAGAATGTTAAAACGAAAGCAAAGTTCACGGAACCGCTATCTAAGGAACGAAAGAGACGACTAAGACAAAGTTGAAAGAACGGAGTTGGTTAGCAAGGCTGTCGTGTTCCGCGAAGAGAGCGATCATGGCTTATATATACCATGGTCGTAAGATCCAACACCCCCTTGTCGAGAAGCATCCACCATGCGTTACTTGATCTCCTGCCACAACACAAGCCCTGTACATAGCGACCCTCCGGAAGGGCCACCTTCATCATTGCATAGTAGCATTGAGTAGCACCCTCATCCTGAACCGCTGCCATGGAAGCCATGAAGCCAGGGCGTCGGCTCCGCTCGAAGCCGGAGCGAGATGGCCCAAGAAGGAAATCGGTTCATTGGACAACAACGGTGTTCGTCAGGGGATCGATCCGCTGGCCGGCCGGAAAGGCCTCGACTCCATGTTTGTTCCGTGTAGCAAGCCAAGCAAGCTTACATGTCTGAGGTATAAGCGAAGAGGGAGGCGTATAAGTTGCTCCCCTAGTACCGTAGTACCGGGCGGCTTTTGCCTGGGCCCCTTGTCAACCACGACATGTCGTTGAGATAGGGGAAATACGAGGATGTAACCTGTTCAAGATGAATGATGGAAGATTCACCGCTGGGCAAACTGAGAAAGATGATGGAGAGAGGAAAAGGAGTGATGACCGCTTAGCACGGAGTTCCTCCCCGTGGAGCCGGTGTAAGTAAACATGTGATGCTGCTCGATATCCTCGGATATTGTTCAAATCTTCCCACTTGAGATATGCTCAAAAGACGATGCTTTAAAAGATGTGCCACCGTCCCTCGAGAAAGCACCTGTGTTCACCAGTGTAAGTCCATGGTCGTCCCTCTCCCTTATGTTGACGGCCTCGAGTTTGGTTCGACGGCGGCACGGTCCGGACATGATCGTAACAGAGAGCATTGTCGAATGTAGCTCCCTCATTCAACGCTCGTCAATCCAAGTGGGAAAGTAAACATTCGACTTCGTGATCCGTTCATAAGATGAGACTCCATAAGCGCTTGATTGACTGTGACGTTCACCCTGTTGACCCCGTCCGTTCACCCCTCACTTCTCACTTTCGGTGGCCTCGGCATGCCTCGATATCGGTGGCTGTCACTGACCTTGTCGCCATGATGTGTGTTTCGACATGAACTCCGTGGTCCATAGGTCGTCCACGGGTTGGCCACGAGTTGACCGTGGGTGTCTTGGTGCCTTCGGTAGTCGGATCAGACGAACGATGGAACTTCGCTTGTTACACAACCCTAGGAGCCCCTTTGAGCCGCAAGGGTGAGGGGTTTCAAAATTTGGTGAGGAAAGGTGAGAACCGCGTCAACACGCGCCCGGGAAGGAGAAGTTCAAAAGATGAGGTTGTTTTCTTTGTGGGGAAAAAGGCTAAGAGCAAAAAGGGGGGGGGGGGGGGGCAKGGGGGTACCCGACCCCTGCGATGGAACCGAAACCCACCGAGCGTTGGCAAGGGGCTAGAGGGTAGTGCACTAACTTTGTGTCAGCTAAAACAGGGGGGAGAGTGTTAATGTGGAATTTTGGATGTGATGATGTTCGGAGAATTCCTCAGACGTCAACAAAACAACCAGGGTAAGCTAACGGTTCGCGGGCATCTCCTTACTCAGCTACCAGAGCAGCACGAGCGGGTATCAGACCATTTGTAGACAATAGTCTGGGCTTTACTGGCAAACTTGGATAAGCTTCGAGGTGAGGTCCTCAAAACCTCCAGCTCCGGCCAAGCTGATGTCTAACAACATTTGGATATAGCCTTTCCCGCGCTCGCATCAAAAGCCAGTGTATATACCAATGCCGTGTTCTAGTGTGAAATGCGTTAGCATTGGGACCATCATGAGCTGACCTAGGTTCCCCTCAAAAAGCTCGTTACCACAGCATATTATCATGCGCCCAAGGACAAGTTCTCACAACAGCCATGCTCCAGAATCCTTCTTATGCAATGGAATTTTCCACAAAGCGGGTCTAAAGAATGAAGATGCCAAACATAGGGAAAACGAAAGGGGCTAGCACTCAGCAGCAACCTAGCTCCATGCTCAACACCAGCGTACGTGTGCGTGAGGGTGCTCATGTGAAGAGTGCAGTTCCGAGTATATAGGATTTTCCGGCTCTTGAGCGCGTATGATCGGTCGTGACACCTGATTGCTGATGTGTATGCGTATGTGTGTCTTCTCTCTATAGGAAGGTCGTACGAAACCGCGAAAAAGAACCATGGAAAACAGAAAATCCCGTTTTATGGTATATGACACGCTTCCATCCAAGCCCTTTGTCGCATTACCCCCGTACTAATACATTTTTCCTTGTCATCGTCTCTCAGGCAGCAAGGAAAAAAAAAAGTGGATAAGGGAATATCGAGAGGATTCCCCAGTAGGTTTGGTTATAAATATTGTCTTGTTTGTTCGATCAGAAAGTTTTGTCTTTTTGCTCGCTTAACCAATGATAAGCTTGCCCTCCTCAGGGAACTCGTAGTTGGGGATCTCGAGGTTCAGAGGGGCAGGTCCTTTCCTGATACGGCCAGAGATATCGTAGTGAGAACCGTGGCAAGGGCAGAACCAGCCACCGTAGTCACCGGCCTCGCCGATGGGAACGCAACCCAAATGGGTGCAGACGCCTGTTTTGTTCACACACCAATTGTCAGTCTCCCCATATCGTCGTGTATCCGGAATCCCCGCATTCAAATATGCTGTCCTTCGTCTCGTTCGGAAAGAGGGACATGGATGACGTACCAATCATGACGAGCCACTCGGGCTTCTTGACACGTTCGGAATCGGGCTGGGGGTCACGGAGGCTGGAAACGTTGACCTTGTTGGCCTCTTCGATCTCGGCGGCGGTACGGTGACGGATGAAGATGGGCTTGCCACGCCACTTGATGATGACCTATAAAGTAGGAAAAAGACCGGGGTCAGCGTTCCATCCTGGCTTGTTCGTCGTCGGGGAATCGGTGTGCCCAGCCCAGCCCAGTTCGTCGCTAAGGCGGTTTCGTGGGGATCCTTACGTTCTTGCCCTCGGGGATGGCGGTGAGGTCAACCTCGACCTTGGCCATGGCCAAGACATCAGCGGAAGCCGACATGTTCTTGAGGAATTCTGTATATCACGGACACCTCGTCAGCTGTCTTGAGTTCTTGGGTGTTCGTGTGTGGGTGTGTGTCCAGGATGGTTTCCCCCCATCCATGCTCCAACATCACTCCAACATCCAACCATATCCGCCCCCGTATCGAAAGTTGTCATGGTTCGTTGCGATGTCGATCGTTGAGTCGGAATCGTAGATAGCTCGCCCCACCATAACAGAACCCCCTTGTCGAATCCCATTGACCCGAACCCATCTGCCATACCCCATCTCTTGTTCCCCCCAACCCCGAGTAACGAATGTGTGAAGCTTCCTCCCATGATCCCATCAAGTCAAGACTCACCCTGGATGGTGGACTTGGCGCCGGCGGCGGTGATGGCGCCCATGGTGCCGACCATGAAGTAGGAGAAGAGCATGTTGGTGCTGGGGGGGGCCTTGCTCATGTATTTGCTGAAGTCGGGGACCTTGGCGGCCTTGCTCTCGCCCTTGAAGGGGCTCTCGAAGGTGGAGGACGAGGAACCCTGGAGGGCAGTCGAGGTGCTGAGGGCGCGAACGGCCCGGGCGGGGGAGGCAGYGGCGCGCATGGCGGCGCGGGAAACGATCGAGACGGGCGCCATTGTGTCGGGTCGGGCAAGGATTACTCGCTTGGAAAGAGGACGGGAGCGGAGAGAGGGGGTTGCGAGGGCGGGGAGAACGAGCGAGGTTCTTCTCTTTCGGGTCGCGGAGACGGTGGACGTGGGCGGTGTTCCGGAGACGGAATTGACGGCTGCGTAATGCGGTCGAGACGACGAGGCCAAAATCACGGACTGAGGTTTTTCTGGGCCGAGCTTGGTTCCCACCTTTCCCGGCATGGAAACCGCCATAGCTACGGCTTGTGGCCTGAGGCACTAACCAACCACAGCGTCCGCCCAGCAGCTAGGGAGCTACTTAATGCGCGGGCCCTGATTGGCTGTGACTGCCCGTTCGCCCACTCTCCGGTTTCTCCCGTCGCCTGGTTCGTCCTGTTAGTGGTGGGGCATCACCTCAGCGTCACCGCAGCGCGCAAACAGCTGTCAGCGACTCGGCGTGCGAAGGGTGCCAAGGAAGACAGTGATGTCAATTGAAATAACATTTGATGCATTTCAATTCGTTCATTTGATGATGCTATTCACAAACTCTATTCGCACTTCATACAGGCCTGCTATGAGCACTCATTGACAAAACTTGCAACTGCCAAAAACTTCAGCAACCAAAGCGATGACTTGTAGACATCATACACGTTAATTATTTAACCGTTTACTCAGTGCATCCTCCGTAGCTCCTCCACCATATTGCGCATCTGCTCAACACTCGGCCCAAGACCCTCGCAGATCTCCTTCTGCGTCTTCTCATCCACGTCCAAGAACCTCTCCAGCAACTCCCCATCCAAGAACCTGACCGGCCCAGTCGTTCCATCTGCCTCGGGTCCCCTCTCCGCATTACGGAAAGCCCTGTAGGAGTTGAAATCGATCTCACCGACCGTCTTGATCACTGCCGCCAGTTTATCCTGGAACCGAAGCAAGAGGTCTTGTTCGCGCGCAATTGTGCCAAACATGTAGATACCGCCTTCGGCCTGTTTCATGAAGTCAATTATTAGCCTTGACCTTATGATATGATCAATCTGAAAAGTAGGAAACTTACCGTAGCCAAGAACGCTCGAGGAGTGATGATGGCGTTCGGACTAGTCTCGACCTTGATTGGGCGTATCTTGTTCACCTGTTCTCCCAGGTTGAGCTCGCTCGTTATCCTCAGTTGTCGCTGATCCTCCGCCGTCACACCCTCGACATTCCGTTGAAGCACCATCAGGTTGCCATTGGCATCGGCTTCAAGCCAAGACTCGCCCTCAACGTGAGCCACGGCCGTTGCCCACGCCGAGTGCCTGTGCCTCGCACACTCCACCAACTTGGGGGCTTCATGTTTCTCCCCTTCGGTTTTGGCCGGGACATACTCGACCAAGGTAGCCGACTTCATCATGTCAGCGACAGCAATGATGTTGCCATGCACTGCGATGTCCACCGGATAAGTGGTGCATCGATAAGACGCGAGCTTGACCAGATGGGCCTCCGTGCTTGACGTCTCCTCGTACTGGCTGATAACCACTGTCTTGTGGAGTGCAGCCACGATTTTGCTTCCCATCACCGCCAGAGCGCGGCAGCCTCCCCTCAGCTCGTGTTTGAGGACCAAGTACGGATCCCGGTTGCTGTCAATTCCAAACACCAAGATCCTACCGCGCTTGTCCGTACCAGCGCCACGGTCAGGATCCTCCAGGAAGCTTGTACCGACGATAAACCTCTCCACAAGATTTCCGTAAGAGTCAGGCAGCTCTGCTCGGATAACGTCCTCCACTAGTTCGGAATACGACGATGTTCCGAGCATGAACTCCTTGCCAGCCCTCGCAAACAAGATCTCATCGACCAGCTTGAATGAGCTGTGAATGATCTCCTCGCCGTTGACCACCTCTCTCCTGATGCATCCAAGTCCAAAACCCTTTTCATTAGGCGAGTAGGCGATTCTACGCACCATCTCTCCCAATTCCAAAGATCGCACGTGCGTCTGTCTGGCTGTGTCGATCTCGGAAATCTTGATCTCGGTCTCGGTAGACAAGACGACAACCCCTGGGAAAGCCTCGGAGTCAAAGGGACAGACACAGGTAGCGTCCTCAGCCGTCACAGCCGAGTAGATAATCCGCCCTTCCGAGCCGTAGATCAGACTAGGGTGCTCGGTCGTCGCAAATATGCTGTAGATTCCATCTTGTTGTGGCAGCAAATGGAAGCGGGCCTCCCTGGTGCCAAGGATGACACTCTTTCGTCCAGAGAAAGTCAGATCCTCGCCGATGTTGAATGTGACCACATTTCCATCCTCCATGGCAATGAACAAGGTCATTCCAGGCGTATTGGGCAACACCTTGGCCAAAACGATGTCGCGAGGTATGGATGCGTCGTCTGCACTGCGACGAAGAGATTCGCCGTGTATGGGCTCCAGGGTGCTCATATCGATAATGGACACCGTTCCGGACGTCCAGAACCCTACCACGCCCACATCCGATAGCTGAGGTGCTACGTGGATGCAGGCTATCTGATCCTGTTCACTGATGTCCTTCTCTTGCACAACCGTCAAGTCGTTATCAATGTTAATCGAGACCAGGGTAGTGCCTTGAACGGACAAGAGCAGCCAGTGTTTGTTGGCTGAAGCATTGATGATCTGCCTGTCACCCTCGGGAGCCCACGACGCTATCGTGACTCCGCTTTCGGCGTCAAGAAGAGTAGCGGCAGCCGTCGTCACCTGAAGCAGTTGCCCATTGTCGAGATTCGTCGCTAGCAGTGTCTGATGTTGTAGGTCCATCCCGTAGTAGTTCTCAACTTCCTCGATCTCTCCTTGGGGATCGAACCTGAATATTCGTGTATCCGTCAAGAACGACGCAACCAGCGTATCCACGCGCGGAGAGTTGTAAGATTGAAGGGAGAAGAGCGCCCGAGTGTGCTGCAGCTCACCCAGGATCGCAATGTCCTGTAAACCAACACCGCTCCGCACACTTCGCAAGGTTCCGTCCTTGAAGACACCACTTGCTGTGACAATACGGGCTTGGCCAGAAGAGTACTCGTTGCCCAGCTGGCTGTCGTTTTCCCGATTCCCCATGTCCATCACGGTGAAATCCGTAATAGGACCGATATTCTCCAGCACCTGGACCAGTTGCAGGATCTCGCTGAGATCCTCGCTAAGGAGGTTGAGCCGGTAAAGCTGCGAATTGCCGTAGTGCGAACCAACAAACAACATGTCGTCGCCCAGGTACGTCAAGACGTGTGCCCGGGCCGTCTTTCCAATGTTGGAGACATCCATTCCAGTGACCACTGCGCCCTCCGTTAGGATGGTGAGTAAATGTAGGTTTCCATAGTCGTCGGCCAAGAAATAGTGTGTAGGATCGTACTCGGCCCAAGCGACAAATATCGAGGGCTCCTTGAGGGCGGACTCGACCTGCGTCTTGGTCACTTCATCAATGTAGAGCAACCGCGTTTCGCCCACTACTATTAGACCGCCAACATGCGGCTTCGCTTGTTCCGTATTTCGGAAATGGTGTCTCTTAACCTCCTCTTCGACCTTTTTGACCGGAATCAGTATGCCGGCGCCCGGGTCCTCCACATCTGCGTCGATCTCTCGGTCTCGCGTGGGATCAAACTTGGAGATCTCTGTGTGCCGGTCGTCGGACGTGAGGCGGTACGTCGCCAGCTTGGTTTCGTTGGAGTTGGCCTGGTTTCGGTAGAGGAAGGCAACTTTGGGGATGCCTGTCTCAGTGTACAGGAAGGTGCTGCCCTTGATGAAGAGCTCGGACAGGCGCACTTGTACCAATATGTCAAGTGTCGTCGCCGTGTTCTTCCGGTTACCCAGCCGCCAGACGGACAAGACACCTTCCCATAAGTGCATGGCCATGAACCTTCCGCTGGGATCGACGATGCATTTGTCCTGGCTCTGCGAGTCGCGCATGTGGCGCTCGCCCGGATCGCTGAATCGGTTCAGGGTTTTTAGTTGTTGGGTTTCGCGATCCCATTCTGCCGTGAAGTATTCGAACTGGTCGGTGCCAACGAAGAGAAGGTCGGTCGGATGGTCTTTGGGCTGAAGCTTTTGGAGAATTGTGATGGTCCCGTTGATGACCTTGGAATGGATCATGGATAGATGACCGTCGGCGAGCTTCCATATTTCTATGCGATTTGTTTTCCTAATGCGCTTGAATCAGCAAACATGATATAATACGCGCAAAGTAATGGAACTGAAGGGGTGAAGAGGTTCATACGCGATAATCAAGCTCTCCTCCTCGGGCGACAAAAGGTTGATGCGCAGAGCATGCCGCACGCTGCTCGGCCGGTGAATCGGGGCGACATAGGCCATGGTGTATTATGCGGCGGGCGACAGAGGCTCGAGAGTTGGGATCTTCACATTCGAGGGATTGTAAGAAACATGGGATAAGTAAGTAATGTCTTCGTATTGAGTAATGTCGCGCCGTGGGTTCTTTGCAGTTTGAGAACTGAATGCTAGAGGTAGCGTTGRATGGTTTCCAGCAGTGGTGATGCAATGGACGAGCTGCGGAGTTAAGAGCAGTTCGTCCGCTGTGCGTGGGGGAAGAGGCGCGGGGGCTGCAARCTCTCTAACTTTTGCTGCGCTTGAATGCTACCCCGCGATCGCGACGCGTCAAGCTCTTGAATAAGGTAACTGGAACATTATCGAACCAAGTCAAATACAAAGCACAAAGTTTGGGAAGCAGCTGGTATCAGCAGCTATATTCTGGGAAAGCCTACTTGAAAGTTCACGAAGCATTCAAGCCTCATCTGGCTTGGATTCCGTTGTTCCTCTGCCATAATTCTCAGAAACCATGTTTTCGTGTTTAGTGACCAAAGTGGAGCAATGTTAGTCCCTTGTTGTGTGCCATCTTTCTTATCCAATGAGTCCTCGCTTTGTTCCACTATCTCCATAACATCTTCCTCGACCGCTTGAACCAGCCCTTTAAAATCTTCATTCACAACACTTCGCTATGGCTTACAGCGATGTAGGCTGCTGCCGACAGACAGTTCACCGCAAAGATTTCTGGATCTCTTGCAGAAGTTTCCTCAACATCTGCAGCCAAAGGTCCAACGCCTCACGAGGCACCGTGAATGTCAACCGGAACCAGCCAAATTCCTCGGCCGTCAAGACCGTTCCCGAGGCGATTGCCACTCCGTTTCTGAAGAACATATTGAGCAGGTTGAACTCTCTTGCCCTATATTTCTTCAAGTCCGCCGAGGAAAGGTCGCTGATCACAAGTCTGGGCTTTATTAATGGGAAGGAATGTTGCGTACAAACGTGTGTATGGATGAACTTCCATTGATACTTCCTTGTGCATGAACCCGTTCTCGGCAATCCCGAGATTGATGCTTCAACAAGTCAGTCCATGGTCGCATAGTTACAGTCACGGYGATCAACTCAAAGGCCATCAGGATTCTCTGGCCTCTACGGATTGCTGAGCATCTTCTGAATGTAATCGGCCGGGCCCGTAGGTGAAATGATGTAGGCGGCTTGGTCGGAGAGACAATATTTGGTCAAGTCGTCCTCAGCTGGCGGATTTTTGGGTTTCTCGGCCATTGCAAAACAGTCAGAGCGCTTCATATTTCTCGGGGGGCACCAGAGACCAGAAAGAGAGACAGTGGAGGGAATGATGCGAGCTGGAAGTAAGTCACAAACCCAGTCTCTAGCTTCCGTCATGACATTCGTCTCATCTGCAGACACAAATAGGGCCAACCTCCGTTCTGGATCTCTCTGCGGACAG
>RANZ01000761.1:0-10660 GCA_009805285.1 Neurospora terricola FGSC 1889 | reverse complement strand
GGCGGCACCACCCTGCTCGCCGCCACGGGCTCCGCCATCTCCGTCCTCGACCTCGTGGCCGCCAAGCCGCTGCGCTTGATCACCAACCACCAAAAGACCGTCACCTCGCTCTCCCTCGCCTCCAACGGCCGCCGCGTCGTCTCCGGCTCGCTCGACGGGCACGTYAAGGTCTTCGAAACCACCAACTGGAACGTCGTCGCCGGCTCCAAGTACCCCTCGCCCATCATCTCTCTCTCCGTCATCGCCGCCGGCGCCGGCCACGAAGACCGCCACCTGGCAGTGGGCATGCAATCCGGTGTCCTCTCTCTCCGCACCCGCCTTTCGGGAGCCACAGCCGAGAAGGCCCGCGCCCGCGCGACCGAAGACGCGCTGATGGTCGAGGGCGCTTCCTCCAAGTTAGCCAAAATCGACTCCGCCAAGGCCAAGCGCAAGAGAAATGCCGTCTCCAACAAATCCATGGCCCTCTTGGGAGAAAACGTCGACGTGATCATCCCCACCGACGCCACCAATGCCTCGGGAGGCCGCAAGCGCCGCGTCAAGCTCAAGCCGTGGCAGCGTGATTTCCGCGAGGGTCGGTACGCCGCCTGTCTCGACTCTGTCTTGGATTTCTCCTCGCCCGAGTACCAGCCCGTCACTGCCCTGTCCGTTTTGGTCGCCCTCCGCCACCGTTCAGCCCTTCGCGAAGCCTTGGAGGGAAGAGACGAAGTCACCGTCCTGCCGCTGTTGAAATGGGTGATCAAGTACATCTCGGACCCGCGCTACGCGACGGTCTGCGTGGACGTGGCGTTCCAGCTGTTTGACATCTACAGCGAGTACGTGGGCGGCAGCACGGAGCTGGCGGATCAGTTTGCGGTGATGACGGGGAAGGTGAGCAGGGAGGTGGAGAAGGCGCAGATGGCGATTATCACGAATGGCATGGTGGAGAGCTTGATGATTGGAGGTGCTGGGGCTTAGGAAGCTGAGGCCTCAGTCAAGGCAGACGCTGTCTGATCAGAAGGGGAAGGGAAGAGATGGAATAGGCATGGAATGGAACGGTGAGTGAGCTGTGGATGGATAAGAAGATGTAAAGAACGGATGTTATACCACAAAGCAAGGATGGAGAAGGAAAGGAAAGGAAAAGAGAGAAGGGTAAAAGGCTAGGTGTTTTATCCCTGTGTTCGATTTGGTTCGGTTAGGTATCATGTTTTTCTTGATATCAAGCCCTGCATGGCGTCGGCGTTCAAAGATCCTTTTGGCTTTTTGTACTAATCTGGGCTCACAAAAGTATACGGTTACATAAAATAGGGGTTGGGACTAGATACCTCGAGATACCTTAGGAGAATCAGTAAAAGCCATTCCAAATGTCAGGCTTGTTGTGTGACGATGGACTCTCTTCTGAACGGATGGGAAGTTAGAGCTTGTAAGATAAGGGGGGACAGTGACATGAGAAGGTGACTTTTTAAATTTACTGCCATACTACTCACCTCTCGTCATATCACCATGTCAAAGAAATTTGTTGGTGTGTCAACATCCAGCGTATCCAATAGAATTGTGGCTATAAATGACAACATAAAGAAACAACATCTCGCTCTGAAGTCGTCGCTGAAGATCGCTTCAACCCTCCAGATAGTCATAGTCCTCCCTCCTGATTAACAGAATAGAAAGAGATACAGGAGGAGTCCTTTCAACGTGCCCCCACATCTCACCAAGAGCACCCTCTGGTATCTGACCAGACTTCGAGAAGAACTCCAGGTCAGATTTTGACGTCTGCCTTCCAGCCGCTTCCCAGGACTGAGTGTTAACAACTCGAGTAGAACTGCCGTCCCAGTCTGACAATTAAGGGCGTCTCATTGGCACGCCGTTCCCTTCCCTGGGGTTCCAGACGGAAACCCCATGTCGTAGTCTTTGCTGTTCTTTTGCAGCCAAGACGTCGACCCGAGTTGCGTTTGATCATCAGATGCTTCCCAAGCCAGCCTTTCGTCTCATTATCGCATATAGAACCTTTTTTCCCCTTCTGCCGTTGCTTATCTACCACCAAGCTCGGCCTCGAGACCGCCGTTGTACGCGCCGTACTCATGTGGCCTAGGGTCCTCAGCAGTCCATTGTTGACTGTGCACATCAGTAGGCATGGGCACCTGACCGGGAGCCTGGGCTTGAGCACCGCCCTGTTCGTGACCACCGGGCACGGTGCGGACAAGCTGCCTGAACCTGTAGACCTCATCGAGAATCATCTTGCGCATCTCGCCCACGTCGTCGACAACCTCGAAGTCGAAGTTGAAGGTGGTGGGGCAGTCGGGCTCGTCGCTGGCATCGTGCCAGATGGCGAGGTAAGGGTGCTTGAGAGCCTCCTCAACGCTGATACGGCTGGTAGGGTCGAAGGCGAGCATGCGGTCGAGAAGATCGAGGGCGTCGGGGTTGGCCTGGGGGAAGAGCTGCTGGAAGGACTTCTTGGGCATAGGAGGCAAGTTGCGGACGTATTCCTGAGCTCTGGGGGAACCAATACGGGAGAGGGTCTCCTCATTGGGTGTGCCAAGGATGTGCAAGATCTGGTTTAGCTGATCGACGTAATCTCTGCCCTTGAAGAAGGGACGACCGCCGAGGAGCTCGGCAAGGATACAGCCAACGGACCATACATCAACTAAGCGTTGGGTGTTAGCCTGGAAACGTTGCTGGAGGAACAGCTTGTGGAAGAGACATACTGGCTTTGGTATAGTTCTGGAAGGACAACATGATTTCGGGAGCACGATACCATCTTGTGGCAACGTACTCCGTCATGTAACCAGCATTCTCCTCGGGGTCAACGGAGAAACCACGCGCAAGACCGAAGTCGCAAATCTTGAGCTCGCAGTCGGCATTAACCAACAGATTACCGGGCTTGAGATCACGGTGCAGAACGTTCGCCGAGTGGATGTACTTGAGACCGCAGAGAATCTGGTAGATGAAGGACTGGAAGTGAGCGTCTGTAAGTGGCTGGCCGGACCTGATGATAGCAGCAAGATCGCACTCCATCAACTCTGTAGAAGGGACCCCAGGTTAGTATTATAGTCCAGCCTCTCGGGAAGTAGGAAGTGATGACGTACCCTCGTAGAGATAGGTCTCGTTGAACATTTCTGGCCGGGGAATATCCATATCGTAGAGGCAAGTAATCTAAAGAACCAGAAGCCGCCACGGTCAGCTACCATGAATTGCTTGTGGTATGTGTGTATGAGTAACTCACGTTACGGTGGCCCCTGAAGTGCTGGAGGAGCTTGATCTCGCGCAAGGCGCGCTTGGCCAAGATCTTTTTGCTGAAGACATTGGTGACCTTCTTGATGGCGACTCCCTCGTTCGTCTGGGTGTTCACGGCGGCGCTGTTTAGAAGAGGAGGCGGTTAGCCTGAGTTATGAAAGATGGCATGACATATGCAGATGGGGTAGATGCGCCCAAGGCAGAAGCGGCTAAGCAGGAACAGAAGCAGGAGTAGGTTGACGCACCAAACGATGCCATAAGCTCCCTGACCGAGCTCCTTGGTGACGGTGTAGCGCTCGTCGACAATGAAGTCCTGGTTAAAGACCTTGAAGATCTTGCGACCCACGAGATCAGCCATGGCGAATGTGTATGTGGTGTTTCGGATACGGTATCGTAGTCGGAAGACGGAGGAGGTTCGGGGCCTTTAGGTGCAAGTGCAGTAGCGGCCTGGAGGTGGTGTGGTGGTTGTAAGCTCAAGCGCGATCAACGCCCTTTGAGGTTCGGATGGAAGGTTTTTGAAGATGTCGAGGAAGAGTATATGGGACAAAGTAGGATGTAGATCGAAAAGACGGGAGCGAGGCAACAGGCAACCGGCTAATGTGTAGTATTGGAGGCAGGCAAGAGAGAAAGAGAGAGGAAAAAGTGGTGGTGATCAAAGAGGTTGCAGAGATGGTCCTTGGCACAAGTACAAGAGTGAGAAGCCCCTGGGATAGTGTGTGTGATATGTGCCACTCAATGCTGACTGGGCCGGAGCTTGCAATTTGGCTTCAACTGCTAGTTTACGATTGGCGTATTTCAAAAGAAGCAATGAAGATTCGAGTAGCTTAGGTTGAAACCGACGATAACTTGTTCGAAAGTGGAAAGCACGGCAGTGACGAGAGCTTGAAGAAGTCGAGGATGGACCTGGCCGTGGACCTCGATGGTGCAGACAATGAGGAAAGAGGGGCCCGAGGGACCCCGACCTGCAACCTGGACTTGCCCACTGCGCTGATCCCAGCACCAGAACGGGACCTGAGCGAGGGGCTGTGAGGCAACGCGGGGTCCGCTTCCCAAAAGGTCAATGGTTCTCGAGGCCAATGTGAGAGGGCGCAAAGTGCAAGAGACGAATGGCGGCTTGTTCCTGACGAATGATGGTCGTTTTCAAGCTTGTCTCTGGTTGCCTCTTTCCTTTCCACTTTCCCATCATTGCCCATTCATTGCTGGACATTCAACTCACCAAGACTTTTGCTCATGATGGTCCCTCAGACTCGAAATTGGGGGCGTGAGTATCGCATCAACAATACAGGACAGAGTACAGACAGCYAGACCACCCCCATCCAAACATAACAAGGCCATTGCTTGCCGCCTTGAAACAAAACCACCAAGAGAAATCAAAAAGAGGGATCGCCTGGCTCGGGCGCCTGTTTTGGTCTCCCCTTGCCCAGCCAATGCCCGCACAATGCCTGCCAAATGTCACTGCAAAGTCACTCCACAGCGGAAATCACAAGGGAACGGTACCTGATTCCTCCCCACCGTCCCCGCTGTGATTTGCAACCCTCCTCCATCTTGGTGCTTCACTTGGCGCGCGACTACGGCCGCCTCCCCACTGGCCGGCGTCAAAAAAGCTTCGCAATCATAACCATCATCTCGATGAGCTCGATGAGGACGTATTGTTCACGGATCGTAGCTTGGGTTTCGATGAAGTGAATATCATGAAATTTGATTTTCTATACGATGCCTCGGCAGATCTTGGCTTTTACTAAGGGCGTCAACGTGAGGGTTTGCGGACAACACCGAATTAAAGAGTAGTTCTAGGCCGAGGAGGAAAGCTCCGGGGCTGAGCTTCGTCCGTCATCGAGCGGCCGTCCGGACGGCCCTCTCCGAAACCTCACCTTGAACTAGAACTTTCCAACATTTTGATAGTGTACTGCCGTGCACCAGCATTGGAGGATTTCCGAAAGGACTGGATCCTAGTTTTCCCCTGACCCAATCGGCCGGCTGATACCGGCACATGTGGCCGCACTGACTCCCTGGTCGTTCCTGGACTTCCCCAGGGCCATAGGGCTGATGCAGTTCTAGATGCATGGACTTGGTCGCGAGAATAGGCCGCGATGTCGTCGCCTTCACCGAGAGGAGCTTCATACCTCGGCATCATCGTAGATAGACCTCAGAGTAGCAGACCTTTGGACGTCGCGAAGTCCGAAATACGAACACCGAGCTCCCKCCGTGCACGGMGGGAGGTTACAAAGCCGCTGTTGACCCAGTCGAAGTGACCTCTATGGACCAGGACAACTTGCTCTCGCAATGACAACAGGAAACGAACCTCAACGGCAGCTACCTCGATATGATGGGGGAGGAATTCGACCAAAAGGAAACATGCGCAAAGGACAACGTCTAAGCAACGCACACGAGTGGTATCTTCGGTCTACAACAACAGTCTATCCCAACGCCTCAACGCCTAGCCTTCTGTATGTCGCCAAATGAATCATGTCTTTCTTCTTACTCGGCCTTGACATCCGGAAAGACATCACCCAAAAAGTTCTTGGAGAACCTCGTCGCCTGCTCATACGCCTTCTCGAACCCGGACTTGCCGCCGTAGTACGGATCTTGGATGACCTCGGCCTTACCGGTGCCCGAGTACTCGCCAAAGAGCATCACCTTGGCCTTCCCCGGATGGCGTTGCTGCAGGCGTTGGAGGTCGGCCAGGTTGGCCCGGTCCATGGCGAAGATGTAGTCGAACTTGTCGAAGTCGGAGGTATTGACCTTTATTTTTTGCAACGCAGGAAGTCAGATGTTTGATCGTTTCGAGGACTAGGGACTAGGAGTCTGTCAGCCAACGACAGATGGGGTTGGAAAGCATACCTTGCGCGCGGCGTGGATGTAGTCGGTTATGCCGTGTTCTTGGAGTGTCTCCATTGTTCGGTCGTCGGGGCCTTCGCCGACGTGGTAGGCACCTGGGAAAGAAATGGTGTTAGTATCGACAGAAGGACGAAAGAGCAAGGAAGTTGGGTTCCGGGATATTGCGCACCAGTTCCACACGAATCGATCTTGAAAATACGGCCCTTGTATTCGGGCTTCTTGGCCATCGACTGGAAGACACCTTCGGCCATCGTGGAGCGGCAGATGTTGCCGAGGCAGACGAAGAGGACGGAGATCTGTTCGGACATTTCGGCGGGTGTGACGAAGTTCAACGAGCTCTCTGAAGGAGAAAAGAATGTGGTCGACGGGCAAAACTGGGAAGAGACAAGTTGGAATCGCAAACGAGTTCGACGACGAGACAACTTCAGTTTCAACAACAGCCACCGCGAATCATGGAGGGGCGACACCGATAAGCGCCCGATAAGGCCCAGCTTCAAGGGTTCCGGTCATGGAAGGGTTAGGGATCATTGTGAGGAAAGGCGACTCGGGAGGCAGATCTAGAACTTGGGACACATGCGAATTGCAGCAACCACGGTCTTCATTCGACTGGCGATTTCGTTCCTCTCACCGGCCGACATTATCATCGTTCTTTCCGACCTTCGACGCCAAGGGAACCCTCAGCAACTCCAACGGAGGCGCAACCTTGCTGTTGACATTCACGCTTGGATCAGCCGACTGGCAGAACGCTCCGGCAACGCTCCGGCACATCCCTGCAGCCGCCAGCAGCTGYACGAAATTGCAGACGCGCACGTACCACCTCGCAGTTTGCACTCGTGCACAGACCATCCGGCAGCACCTATTTAATCATGGTCCCCCCTCCCGAATTCTTTGGATTTTCTTCTCTCTTTTTTTTTCTTCATACTTACCTTGATTGACTGCGCGGAGATCAAGAAAACCGCGTAGTACGGTGGAGAGCCTGCATTGCACATCGTGGTGCTATCCGCCGTGAATTGTCCTTCGGGGCCGTTCCGGTCGTAATTTTTGATGTCAATCATTCATTGCGAAAGCAAACCCATCTTTTTTCACTATGTTGCCTCTGCCTGTGTGGTAGGGCCATGGAGAAGAATGATGCCCGTGCTTGTTTCTGTGTGCGACGTTGGTGGTGATGTTGGTGCTGTGTCGCCAGTGTTGGCTCACACGTGAACTCGCCGCCGCAATAACCGTTATCTTGTTCCAATCTGAGCCCAACATCCCACGCGCGTGCGACGTGCAAGTTGTCATTTGTCTCAGACCCTGAGATGGTGGTGATGTCGATGTTGATGGTGTGGCCGGCTTACGTGATTCGCGTCGTCAACATCTACAGTCCAATACTGGTTTATTTGTTAGCTCGAGACCTCGGGTCAACTTCCCTACGCGTTTTTATATCCAATTGATTCGTTTCGTTCCATAATCAAAGCGTAATCTTACCTTGAATATGCTGTTTCCGAAATTCAATATATTATATTAAATCTTGTTAATAGCTTTCTGAACCGTACCTAGCCATTTCATTTTGTCTTTATAAGGTTTGGGACAATTCGGGATAGATCTCGTCTAGTATACTAGGAGTACCAGGCTAATAAATAAACCAGCATTAG
The DNA here is from genome assembly GCA_009805285.1 of Neurospora terricola FGSC 1889. Lineage (NCBI taxonomy): Eukaryota > Fungi > Ascomycota > Sordariomycetes > Sordariales > Sordariaceae > Neurospora > Neurospora terricola. The sequence continues at coordinate 2,981 of RANZ01000761.1, read as the reverse complement.
ATTGTACTCCGATTGATCCCGATGAATGTTCACAATGAAACCTTCACGACTCCCCCACTGGCTGACATATCGTATCAAGAAAGAACTTGGCAGCAATAGCCGCTTGACGGCCAAACATGGTGGAGTGAAGCCATGACTTTTTCTCTCTTCCCGAGGGAAAGAAAATGCCATGCAACTTGCTCGTTGCTTGGCGCCCTCCTTGACTCTCTTGGCCAAGACCCCAGGTTCAATTTCGCGATGCACAGCATGAAGAGGACATGGAACGGGTACCTTTTCTTTATCTCCCCGCCTTTCTCTGGCAACTGGATGCGATACCTACAGCAACATGTCGGCGGTGTGTGAATTCCTTCGAGTTCTGAACTTCGAAGTCGTCCAGAAGTCTGCCTTGCAATGGCTGCTGAGTGCTGAACATTAAGCACCAGGATGTTGATGACAAAGATGTCAAGCACGCATTCCGACCCATGTCGAGCGCAACGCTGAGCCGCACCGTCGCGACTCCACCCCGACCCGATCAACGGAAAAGACGGGCTGCCTCGATATCCTGTTGCGGTTAGAGCAATTCGGAACAGGACTCGGCGCGGGGCCATCATGAACACCGGAGCCGACGCGGCCTCTTTCACTTCTTCTGAGGGACTGTTTGTTTTCTCTCCCATCGATATTCGATACCATCCCTACATATAGTACTGTGTAGTATACTCACCATCACGAGAGGACAGTTGGCCCTTGAGATCTCAGCGCCTTGTCAGACGAAAGACGAGTGCTTATCTACATAGTAGATCGGCTCTTGTGTACTCGCACACTGAACCCAGGATCGGTAACATCTCTTGCTCAATCCGTATATTCGGCCGAGCATGAAGCCGGACAATGAGAGCAAAGGTACTCGAAGTCTTGTACCAGGCTGCCGTTCTACCGTTTCCTGTCCAACTTGAGACCTGCTCCGGATCCGTACAATTGGTCGTCCCCATTGCACCATGTGGGGGAGATTCCAGTGTTCTAGTGGTTCAATGTTCCAAAACGAGTTCTTTACAACGAGGAACAAAGTTACGCCCGCAATCACGCAACTAACGGCAACTTTGCGCAAGATGCAAAGCGACACCGGGCGCATATCCAATGCTCCAATGTAGCACATTCTGGGGTTAAGTTATAGCCTGCACTGCATATACTACATTTTAGACAGGATGATTGGAATGCGCCGAACCCTTTTGGGCGTGGAAGCTGTGCCGAGGATGCGATCCTTCAAGAGTCAGGACTGGACTTTGCGACTTGGGATTGTTCGATTGAAACAGATTACAAAACGGGAAGGACGTTACCTTACCCCGCCATGTCAGTTTCATATGCCTGTGATTCAGAGCACATCTCCTGATATCATTCCTTCAACAAGGGATCTGGGAATCGCAAAGAAAAGAAGAAAAGAATGAGACAGACGACATCAACGCCAGGGTCCGTGGTTGGTTGATTCTCCCCGATAATGAGGTTGCTCAGATCGCCCCTGGACTTGGGGAGATCGCGGGTTCTTCGAGGGGAGCGATCTGCGACTGGCGCCAACGGGACATGTCATGGAGACTCAACCTCATTGGCCGATCTCTGTATCAATCCATACACTTTTTCCATTTTTTTATTTTTCGTGAAAGGTTCCCATGAGTTACAGAGAGATCCAGGGTCTCCAGGGTCGCAACTACAAATCTCTGGGAACGGAAAGTCGTTACGGGACATTGTACGGTCTCCATGCGATAAATATTTCCGATGAACTCTGGGGACCTTCTAATAACATCTTATCTTTCCCTCCATCCGCTTGTGCATCCGCAGCCGCCCTTCGCCATCTCCATATCACTTGCACCTCCTCCCATCTTCTCTCATAACTTCACCTTTGTATTTTTACTCTTCAAATTGCCTCTTCACTGTTCGCCATACCTCGAATCCACCTGAGCCCAAGTCGAGACCTTCCGATCAACAGGGTTGTGTGTTCTGTACCAGTTCGCGCAAAGGTCACCTATTCGCCACCTCACATCACAATCGCATACGAAAACGCATGCAAAAGCTTAAACTGCATTGCGCCGCTCGCCTTTCACCTCAACAACTTCCTCAGGAGCCATTGACCAATATCAGAGCCAGAAGACCGAAGCTTACTTGGACAATTCGACTCTTCAACTGACTGTCAACATTTGCGACAGTTCAGAAAAAGTCGACATTGTCCTTGGCAAGTTGGCTCTTCCTTCGCTCCGATCTTCGCCTCCGGCCGATATCTCCGAATCTCAAATATCTCGATATCTCGATACCTTCGGGACCTTCCACTCCGGTTGAGATCTCATATCTCACCTGGTCTACACGGCGATCGGTTCCAATACCACGGATCAGAAAACGAAGGGATCCACATATCAAGAACGGAACTTTGGACATCCGGGCCGTGACCCCTACCCTCCTCCATAGTATCGGCGCATACAATCGGCCTGTCTGTCATCCCGTCCCTCAAGGTACTTCCTCACGGACCCCCAACCCACGGCCGAACGCGGGACCCCAACAACAGACAGCGACCGACAGCCAGCCCGAGTCGCAATCATGGTTGAACATCGGCCCGTCCACAACAGCGAGGTCTACGTCCTCAGCCAGACGCCCTTCTCGAACCACCTCCACCACGGCGGCCGTCCCTCCCCACCGTCGCCCATCACCCCGGCCGAAGACGACTTCTGCTGCTCGCCCATCGACAAGCTCCCGCTGCACAACTTCGTCGAGCCCGCCATCGCAGCATGTGAAGAGCAGCTCGCCGTCGAGTCGCGCCTCTCGGGCGCCGTGCACCTGCTCAACACCGCCTCCACCGCGCTCTCCTGCATCACGCAACTCTACTCATCCGACCGCATCGCGCGCGACGGGTTCAGTCGAGTCGCGCCTCTCGGGCGCCGTGCACCTGCTCAACACCGCCTCCACCGCGCTCTCCTGCATCACGCAACTCTACTCATCCGACCGCATCGCGCGCGACGGGTTCA
>RANZ01000760.1:0-10686 GCA_009805285.1 Neurospora terricola FGSC 1889 | reverse complement strand
ATATTAGCGACGTTTAATAGACGTTTTAAACTATCGACTTAGGTTTATAAATACGAAACCTTAAAGTCGTATTATTCTTAAATAGCTTTCAAATTTTCGATATAATCCTTTTTAATACCTTTTACCTAATTACGGGTACGAACTTCCATAGCCAATATTACTATTTTACTTACTTTAATAATTATATCGATAACCTTATTAGCCTTTTAATTTTATTTATTATATTCGCAATCGAAATTATCATTCTTAGTTTAGAGGTTTTAAACCTTCTTATTTAAATGGTCTTTATCCGTATCGGCCGCCGCTAATTTTTATTCTAATTCGATTAATTAGTTAATTAATCCTAATTCGTTATTACTAATACTTAAGCGATTATTTTTATTAGTTTAGTATTCTTTGGCTTTCTAGGCGAAATATATAACCTATTTATCTATTTTAATAATAGTCTTATAAATATAGCGAAGCGCGCGTACTATATCTTTAATAATACCCATAAAGGCTTCTATTACGTAAGTTCTAGTATTAATTTCTCCCTATATAGTATTAAAGTCTTGCTTAATTAGGGTTCAAAATTCCTAGAAGGTTAGGGGGCTATTCTAATTTTTAATAGCTAATAAAGATTAGCCTTATTAAATAATTAGGTGAAAGTTAATAACGCGGTTTCTTTTATTATTTTTATTATTATCTCTAATAAGATTAGCGCGGTTAGTACCGTCTATAATAATTTTATTTGCTTTTAATGCGTAGTAGCGTACTTCTATTAGCGGGTGAAGGTTATTTATATAGAGGGTAAAATTATTAGTTAAGTTTTATCGAAGTTACTAATTATTACTTATTAAATGGGTAATAGAGGGGGATAAATAATAATCTTATTCCCTGTGCTATATCTATATACAACGCCGTAATAGTATAGGGTCCTTCTCTAAGTTCTCTAAAGGAAAAACCGTACGGCGATAAGCGCCGTCGGATGAAAACTACTAATTACTTTCGGTCGTAATTGAATTACACCTTCTCCTTCCCAATTCTAATTATAACGGTACTTACTTACCGCCTCAACGAACAAACTATATCCTATTTACTAAATATTAATACTACGACCTTTAAAACCACTTACTATTCCATTCTATTTCATACTATTATTAATATTATCGGCGCCTATAATTACTATTATTAAATTAAATACTATTTCCTCCCTACTTAGACCTTTAGTTCTACCCTAATTCTTATTTACGCCCGGGGTACTATTATAACTACAATTTAATATCCCTTTTTACGCTTAATTTTCTTCTATTTTCTCTTTTTTTAATCGGCTTAAATTATTATTAGTATAGCTTCCTCTTCGTCTTCTTCCAAAGACTTCGGTATAGTAATAGTTAATACTCTACTTACCCCCTTACCCGTTACCAATCTTAGAAATCCTACGATTTAGGTTAATATCCTAGATTTTAACCTTTATTTCGATTTCTATTATAATATCGATCGGTAAATTACCCTTTTCCTCCGTCGTAGTAATACCCTTCTAATTTTTCTAACCTTTATATCCGCTACCTATTCTATTTCGGCTATACTTTCTAATTATCGGAAATAATCTACAATCTCTTTACGCCTAGTATTATTAATATTTACAATATTATTACTATTAATATTTATTAAATTAAATATAAATATTTGTTATTTTCCTTCTAATTACAATTTAATTAATATTCCCATTCTAATAATTATTGTATTTTCTTCCGCTTATCGGTTATCCTTTTCTCGCTATATATTCGAAGTCCCTAACAGCTTTTATAATTTACGTAATTCCGTTTAGAATGCGGCGGCTACTACGGTTGTCGAATTTTGCGACGATATCGAGCGCGCTACGTTTAACTATAATACCTTTATTTCCTTCGGCCTTAATATAAATATTTTCTTTTAAACCGCCCGTAATCCCCTCGAATACGACGATATTACTTCGATAATCCCCGGTATATTATATTATTATTATATTAACATTTATACCGAATTAAAATATTATAATATTACCAACTTTAATAAGGACGTCGAAGGTACCATAGTCTAAACTACCAAAACTAACCAGCTATTGCATAGACCATTTCATAAAGTTAGGAGCAAGCTCGTCAATATTATTGCTCTTCCAATAAAATTTATAACAACGTATATTTAACTATAAGCGAAGAAGGTTATTAAAATTACTTTACTTAATAGGCTTAACCTTCTTACTCCCTTTCTTACCCTTTAAAATTAGTATAGCCTTCTTCTTACTCTTTAAAGCTAGTATAACCTTCTTAGGGGTCTTAAAAATCTTCTATTTTACTTTTAAGTCTCTAGAAAGGGTATATTCGTTAAAGATAAATCTAATAGGATTCTTATGGTAGCCTCTCTTTATAAATATAATACGAAAATCTCGAAAGCGAAGGTAAAAATCGTAAGTATCCTATTAAACGACGAGTTAAGAATTATATATAAATAAATAGATAGAGTACGTACAAAGGGCTTTTTATAGTACTAGCGAAGGTATATATAAGTAAACTTGCAATCGATATACTCTTATTTCTAATTAATTTACTACTTTATAACCTTCTCTTTAAAAGTCTAATATTATTCAGCGGCCATTTCAACGATAGTAGTAACTAGCTTATCAATATCACTATTACTGTTAAAAAGGTTACTTTTAATACTAAAATTACTTAATTCAATTAACGATATAACCCTAATACTAAAGTTCCTATACTTTTTAATAAAATTATTTAAAAACGACGTAGAAACCGGAAACGCCGATTTCTAGTCAGAGAATACTCCAACGAAAACCGATAACGGTAATCGATTTAGGAGGCTTATTTACCCCCTTCGTAATATCCTACGACGAAGGTAGGAATAGCGATATACCGTTGCTACTAATAATAATTAATAAAGGTACGCGTAAAGTCGAAAATAGCGTCTATAACCCCCTCGGAGGTATTTTAAACTATAATAACCCTAATACTATACTTACTATAAAAACTTCGGAAAGAATAAAGAACAATAATAAAATTATAAAGAGATTTATCGCTTAAGCGAATAAATCTACGGATTATAATACTATTTCGCCCGAGGACTATCGTTAGGTTCGAAAACTACTTCTCGAATTCGCAAAAATTTGAATAAAGAAAAATAGGTCCCGGATACTTAAAGTAAATAAAGTTAGCGAAAACTAATTTATTATTAAAAAGGACTTCGATAATTTCAAGAAGGATATTCTTAACGAATTTAAAAAGGGCGTTTAGGAGGCGCCGAAGAAATAAACTAATATTATCGCGAAAATACCTAATAAAATCGGCGCTACCCTCTAATGATTAATTACTACTATTATTATTAAAAAGTTTATCCCCTTTAATTTCGAATATTAGTTTACAATTAAAGGAATTTCGACTTCCGCCTAATATACTATATATTCGAACGAAAATACGAAGTAAATAATCGAAAATACCCTAAAGGAGAAAGTATATAAAATAATTTATATAATTATTAAAATAGTAATGAGCGGCGATTATATTGTTATTTTTAATAAATTTATTTATAAATAGTATTAGAAATACCAATTTTAAATAAAGGACGTTTTTAAAATAGAAGCCGTTATAATTTTAAATACTATAGGAATTCTAATTAAAAGAATCCCTTAAGCCGGTATCGATAGGAAATTGGCTAAAGCGATACTATAGGAAATAAGGGAGAAGAATAAGGAAATAAATAATATTTATATTAAAGTTTAGAAGAAGTGTAAAGGGGAAAATAGGGGAATAATTTTAGTAAAAATCGTAACTACGAAGGCTATAATCTTCTTCTAAACGGATTTCTTCCTTTAAGACGGTGGCGTATACGTTTATAAACCGTTGTAAATTATAGCCTCCGCCCAATAATCTTTTAAATATTAAAGATTCAGATATACAGCGAAATTCTATTACTAAAAGGACGCTTACGGCCATTATAGCGAATTTAAATATAATAGAATTCATTTTAATACAGAGAATTACCCTTCGAATAAAGATAATTCCCTAATTCTTTATAAATTATATAAAAAGTTCGGGTATTTTACTTCTAATAAAAAATAATACCTATTTGTTAAAATAATTTATACGAAGGCTTTAATTACGTACGCCGAAAAGCCCTACAATTTTATTATTTATAAGGGATTAATTAAATTAATATTAAAACCGACGGCCGAAATTAAGGAGGACGTTACCATCCCTAACGCTCCTCCTAACTCCTATTTTATTATAACCTTAGAGAAATTATTTATTAAAAATATAAAGAGGGGCCGACCTATAAAAAAAATTAATAATAATTCTCGGCCGAAACTTATAAATTAAAGCCCGATAAATATTTTTATACCCTTCTAGAATATCGGCGACCGTACTTATACTAATTCTATTACTATTCTTCGTACTTCTACCGCTAAAAATATAATACTTACCTGATCCGCGGCTAAATTAAAAAGAACCCTCTTATAGGGTAATTAATAATTTAATTAAAAATATTTTATTAGAATATGGAGAAATCATACGACAGAAGGAAACTTTTATTCGAATAAGAGGAAACCTATAATATTATAGCAAGTTAAAAGCCGGGTAGAAATTTAAATAGGAATATTTACTCATTATAGGGTAATAAATATTATAGTATTCATTATTCAAAAATAAATAAGGAGGCGATTTATATAAATAAGAAATAGAATTTTAAAAACTTAAATTTATAATCGGAAAAAAATTAAGCAACGGTAATATTTAAAAATCTATAGGAATTAATAACCGTTTATTTTATTTACTCCCCTATGTTCCTATAGAATCGGTTGGAATATTAATAAGAGTCTCCCCTCTTCGAACTCTTTAAGGAAAGGCCCCCGAAAGGCTATTAAATAACCGTCGGGGATTTTAATTTCTATTATCCTAATGAATATTTAGAAAATAGGATTAGTGACACAGGACATATACAATAGATAGATAGACTACATCCTTTATGCCTGCCCTAGAAGGCCCACCTTCCAGAACCCTCCGGCAAGCACCGGGCGGCCGGGCCGGCCATTCACCGGCCCCGGCCATTTACCGGCCTTGCCGGCCATAAAGGTTCTTACAACCTTTGTAACCGCCTTTACCAAGGCGGCTATTCACAGAAAGAAAGGCAGTGCCTTCTAGAAGCCTTACAACCACCTACATAACCAGGCTGCAACGCACTCCATCTGGCCTACTCTCTTCCTTCTAGATTACGCTTCCTACTTAGAATACTAAAATATACGGTCTTCTATAGGAATCCCAGACTTCCGCATCAAATAGTAGCTGCAACTTAACGGTTAAGCTAACCAACCGCCCTTTCCAAATAAATTCTTAATATTACGATTAATTGATATTTATACCGCTACGCGGCAACTAGCTTTCTACTTTCAAGTATGGTTTAATCGCAGCGTCGAACTTCTAATTAAGTAAGAACGAACGTACACTTTTACCGATTAATTAAATACGGTCTATTTATAGCGTTAAGCCCTAATTTAGGTAAGAATAAAAAGTTATTACCCTTACCGATTATTCTAATTATTTAATTTTGTAGCGTTGAGCCCCAAAATCGAACGGACGATAATTATTCTAATATTTCGTACTCGTCTGTTCTAGCTATTAAAATATAAATAAATAAGCGCGATAGTATCGTAAATACTTAAAATAAATCTATTATACGACGCGACCTAAATATCCTTTACTATTATTATATTTATCCCCGCTTCGACGAAAATTGGTTAATTAAAAGAGTAGCAACGCGCTTTTACTATTTAGATCCGGTTTAATTTATATTATTCCGATATTAAAGGTTTCCCCCGCTTCCGAAATGTATATAGTAGTAGGATAGCGGTCCTTCTTTTTCTATCGTTGATTATAAATAAAATAGTCTTTCCTTAGGCGGAGCCTAATATACCCAACGAAGACAGTAAAACGCCCATAGGTCCACATCTTAAACCGTAAAAAGCTAGATCCACATACCAAAACAGGAAGCTACTTAGCACCGGACTCTCACTCAGGGGCAAAACACCAGCCAAAACATCACCAAAATTGACTCCTCCCGCAAAGAACCACATTATCAAACGTAATAACCCTCCTACACCTCGCAAACACTCTCAAATCGCTCCAATCACGCCATATAACCATCCCTCACCAACCTCACTATCGCCAGCCCCTATAAAGGGGTACTATAAAGGCCCCGTAGTATAACGGCGTATAATAATAATTAAAGCGCTGCTATTCATATAAGTACTATAGAGACTATATATTCGAATCGTATTTATACCTCTTTCTTTGCAATAATATAACTATTAAATACTTTATATCGTCTAAGCTAATCTCTTACAAATAAAATCTTCTAATCTAATCCATTGGGGGTATCCGTAAGGGTTGACCAATTTAGGGAATCTGCCTACGAAATCCAATAGTAATAGTAAGGTAAGAAATTAAGGCGTAAGTAAGAATAGGCTATCCTTCGGAATAGGGTCAAGAAACTTATTCTCTAAAAGTTTAGGGTAGGGTCTATACTATAAGTCCTAAATTCTTTTTTACTAAATTCTTTTACTAAATTCTTTTACTAAATCTTAACTTATTATTTAATCGTATACTTCGTTTCTAATTTATTACTCAATTTACAATTACGGAAATAGTTATTTAAACACTTATTAATATTGAGGTCTAATTTATTATTTAATTTACAATTACGGAAATAGTTATTCAAATATTTATTAACGTAGAGAGACTTATTATAACTCTTTTACTAAATTTTTATATTTATAATTATATATTAATATCCTCTTAATCGTTTGATATTATTTTAAATCCCTATTACAATCCAAAGCTCCTAAATACATCCCTCAATCTATTAATAAACTCCCCTCCTCTTAACCGTAGCGGTCTAATATTTATACTCTTATAAAGCCTTCTTCGAAGTTTTCCTAAACCCGTACCTAATCTCCTAACACTAATTACACTAGCGGCTCTACCTCTACCGGTAGTATTACTAATTCGATTACCGGGCAGTCTTCTGCGTAGTCTACTATCCGATTTACTACGGAGCTTACCATATCCTCTACCCCGGGCCGGCCGGCTATTATCGAAATCGGAATCATTATCCGGAATATTACCCAATCCGGGCCTAACCTTACGTACCCTATTGGAAGCGGGAGGGCTATAATAGCCTCGTAGCGGCAACGGCTATCTAGGAACTAATTTCTAATTACGTTTTTTAGGAATATCGAAGGCCCGGTAACGATATATATAGTTAGTTTTAATACGTAAAGTATCGATTTCGAATATTTCGTCGAATATAAAACCTTATAATGTACGTATACGAAATATAATTATATAAAATAAATTAACCGCGAAGTCCTTTTTAAATATATTGTATATAGCCTGGTCCAAAATCTATCCCTATAATTTATATACTATAATAGTATATATAATCGTAAGAAGGAACTATATTTTAGTAGAATAAATAATACTTCGTTAAAACTCTCGAATAATTCGAAAAATAGGGATAAGGTAAATATTAATGTCTAAGTAATCTTCGAAATAGGGTAGGCCTCGGTAATTGGGAAAATGTACTAAAATAATAAAGGGGGGGTGATTGGCTTCTAGATGAATATTACATTATTAATCGGCATCCTATATAATATTAACGACCGTACTAATTGAACCGTTAATTAAACCTCCTTCAATCTAAAGATTTTCTATAAATATAATTTTATTACTAATAACTAAAGGAAACTTATTATATAAATTGCTAGTATTAGTATACTTAGCGCCTTTAGTAATACGAGGGTTATTAGTAATATAGATTGTAAAGGCTAGCCTATTTAATGCTTCCAAATGAATCAAGTTATACTCGTCGACTATAATATTAATTAAGTAAATATGTAAGGTACTAGCGAAATCCAACTACTTATTTACTAATAGTACTTATTTATAATGAATTGACAATAACTCCTAGTAACGAATAGTAGGGGTATTAATTCGTAAGATTTTAAGAGCTTTACGGAACCTAATCTAATCATCACCCTACTGGCGGATGATTTACTTAAATTCAATATTCTAATCGAAGGTAAAGTAATAAGTCCGGCTACTACGTTAAATCAAATCCAATTTCCCGGCCTTTCATTTTACGCCTTTACTCTTCTATTTCGTTAGGAAGTCTATTGGTATCGTCGTTTCTAACTACTTCGTGAGGAATATTAGGATTATTAGCGAATTCGAATAATTCTTAGTAATATAATACTTTTTAACCAATAGGGAATAATTAAAAAAAATCCCTAAATAAAAGAATATTAGTACCGCCAAATAATTTGTATTAATTCTCTAGGAATATTTAACGTAGCTTTTATTAATAAAGTATATATTCCTTATCCCTAATATCGATTTCTCGTCAATAATAAAATATTTATACTATCGAAGGTCTCTTTAAAAGCTAGAAAATCTAATACCATTAAAGTTATTTAAAATACTAATACTAAAAGGAAGTTTAAATAAGGAATAAATTATATAACCGTCGATATTACTAGCAGCTATACTAATAGGAGCAGCAATAACAATAGGTTTAAGAAGGTTGCCCGCTAATACCGCCATATTAATAAATGTAAAAGAAAGCAGTCGAATAAAATAGGATTTTCTAATACCGCCTTTACCGTTAACCTAAAGAAGGAATTATTCAAGGCTTTTACCGTTAGGAATAGTTTAGTAATAATTAGTAAACGAATTAAATACTATACGTTACTCGGCATTTAAAGTATTATATATATATTATATAATAGGTTTTAGGTCTAGAAGGTTAAAAGTATTCTTTCGTAATTTCTAATAATTACCAATTTAACTAAAAAATTCCTAATACCGGGTAGTATAATATTTATACTAATTATAAGCAAAATCAATAGGGCAATATCCTAAAACATTACTAAGGTCCTCTTTAATAATATAATTAGGTATATCCCTATAAAATATATTAATTGATATAAACGATATAGAAAGAATTCAAAAATATAGAATTAAATTACCTTACAATATTGTCCCAACCCGGCTCATCTACTTCCACCTCTTAACTAGGAGGCTCAAAATCCTCCTCTAATTCTAGAAAAGGGAATCTACTATAATAATTATCCGGATAATTATAATAGTCTTATTAACATATAAAAAAGGCATCTTCGTATAAATTATATCGAATACTATTAATGGTATAGAGGTTATTAAGCCGTCGATAAAGGTAATACAATATAAATTTAATACATATAAAGTTATTTTAATTATCTTTAATTTTATAAATAAGAAACTAATGAAATACCTTTAGCTTAGCGCAATCTATAAAAAGTCCAAGTCGTAATCTAAAATCGAATATAGTAAAAAGTTCGAAGTAGGAAATATTAGTATACCTCTCTTTACAATTTATAGACTTCTAATAAAGTAAACGGGTTTATCGAACGTCGCTAGTTTTCCTTTTAGCAACGAATAAATCTATATTAAAATTGGCGATAATAATGCCTCTATAATTCTAATAACGACAATCAACTATAATAACATTACGGGTATTTTCTTATAAAAGAAGGTCTATAAGAATATAGTAAACTTCTTAAGCCGACTAATCACGTTCAACAATAAATTTATTTATAAATTTTACTATAAATTATTTAATTAATTGCTTTATGTTAATATTAGGAATCACTTCGGCGGCGATTTCTATATAATTCATTATCTTCTTTTTAACCTTAGAAACGTATTTGGCGATATAATTAAATACAATATTTATATTTATATATAGTTAAACATCGGTATTGGCTATCCAACCTAATATAATACCTAGATTATATTAATTAAGGATAATATTATTCCGCTTACTATTAAACAGCTAAAAGCTAGGGTTAATACGTATCGTAAAAAGAGAGTCATCGTATAATTTACAAAGAAAATAGAAGCGACAGATTTTGCGTTCTCGTTCTAGAAGCTCGAAATCTAAAATTTAACGCTCGCTTAGGAGGGCTCGAATTTGGCGGCGAGGTCGAAAAGAATAAGTATTAATGCAAATATATCTTTATATTTAATTAATTATATCTATAAGTTCGCGGAATATTAATTCAATCTAGTTATATAGCCGACTTAAAATATCAATACGGTCGATATAATTTCGCAAAATTGAAATTGGCACTTAGACTGGAAGCGGAGGCGGAGGCGGAGGCGGACTATAAACCGGAGCCGGATTTTAAGCCTCTTAATTGCCCGGCGGGGCATCCGGGGCATTTTTAATTTAAGTATTTTAATTATTTACTTCGGCCTGAAGATTTTCAATTTACATTCGAAGATTGTCGACCTAAGCCTAGGAATTTTCGACCTAGGCCTAAGAGTTATCGGCCTAAGCCTAAAGATTTTCGGCCTGGGCCTAGGAATTTTGGGCCTGAAACGGAGCATCGGCATTTTAACTTCCGGGATTCTAAACTACTATATTTCAAGGACGAGTACCGGGAAGTAGTCCTTCTAGGTCCTTATCTAGGCCGAAGTATACTTCTACTAGTTATTTAATATAATAAAGTACTAGGTTATATACTATAATATAATAACCCTATAGTTTAATAAATTCTCGGCGTACTATAAGGTCGGCCAAATTAGGGGTATTAATATCATTTACCTAATAAATACTATA
>RANZ01000759.1:0-10699 GCA_009805285.1 Neurospora terricola FGSC 1889 | reverse complement strand
TCCTTTGAATCCTACTGCAACGACTGCTCCGGTTTTGGCCAAGTGCTCAAGATCATCGCAGAAGAGAACAAGGCCGCTTCCAAGTCAGGAAAGGGCAACAAGGGTGGAGGTAACAGGAATCCCGGTTCTAACTCTAGCTCCGCCTCCAAGCCCGCCGCGGCCAGTAGTAGCGGTGGCTCCGCTCGTCAAACCAGCGACCGTCACGAAGAGACTACCCGACTATTCAACGAGGGAAGATGCTTCCTTTGCAAAGAAAGAGGTCATACCAAGCGTGATTGTCCCAAGAAGGAACGTTTCGACCGTGAACGTCGCGACCGCGTTGCCGCCATTGTCGACCGTCACCTGGCTCACGACAACGAACAGGAGGCTCCAACCACCCCCGCAGCCGCTCCAGCCACCGACGAACAGGGAAACTAATTACCCTGGGTGAACTAGACTCCTTCCCGGGGGAGGTGTCGGTTGTAGAACAACAGAAAAAGGATAGACAGAAATATGGAGAAGGATTCAACTTGATACCCTTTCTGGGAGGAGAACTGTCGGTGGGCTGGAAAAGGCGACAACGAAAAAGGGCTTGATTGTTGTGGTTGTCTAACGGAAGAGGAGAAACGGAAACCAGGGCAGCCTAAATACCTGGAAGGGAGTGCCGGTGAATGGGTGGCCCAGTGCCATTCACTGGGCAACCTGGGCATGGACTTCCACCAGAGGCTTCTTATCAGATATGGCGCCGATCCTAATAGCTGGCACGGAGGGCATACGCCGCTCTTGTGTGCTACAAGCTACGGATCTGAAGAGATTGTTAGACTTCTTCTCGATCGCGGCGCCGATGTCAATGCGATAAGTCCAGATGTTGGTACCGCGCTGGGCCTGGCCGTCAATTCTGATTCCTTCCATCGACGTACTATATCTGAAATTCAGGATCTAATAAAACTTCTGCTCGAATACGGCGCCAATGTCAACGCAAGCTATGGGAGATACGCCAGCAATGCACTCCACGATGCTGCAAGCGAAAGAAATGAAGATATTGTTAGATTTCTTCTCGAGAACGGCGCCGACGTCAATATAAGAGGAGGGAAGTACGGTACCGCGCTACAGGCTGTTGCGGCTCTTCCACACTACTTTACTCGACTGAGACCCATTACACAGATGCTTCTCGATTATGGAGCCGATGTTAACGCGCAAGGCGGTAGATGCGGTACCGCCTTGCAGGCAGCTATATCAACAGGTAATAAGGACATAGAAATGCTTCTTCGAGATTATGGCGCTACTGAGTAGCAGTCTCCGGAGGGAAGAACTGTTTTGGCGAAGATCTGAGGACGTACGAGGTTTCTTCGAGTCAGTTTGTGTCCTTTGCAAAAGTCTGGAAACAGGAAGGGGAGCGTATACGATCCGGTGTAATTTGGTTATTTATATTTGTGTTTGCAAGTTTCTTATAGATCTAGTCGTTCTCGTGTCTGTGCCCAAATGCCTTATGAACGCCAATTTACGCCTCTCGTCTCTGACATCATACAAAAAGTAATACCGAAAGGGCTTTTCGTAATATTATTGAAACCGAGTGTCGGTTAGGTAGTGGGCAATGGACGCTGGAACAGCAATGCGTGGAACCCTTCAACACCTTAACCATCTCCCTCAATCCGGGCACCATCACCCATGAGAGGTGGTAAATCGCTTGGGACTCGATTTAATGGTCTCTTCTTCTGGTTTCGTCCTGGACTCGCCGTTGAGAAGTGTCCGCGTCCAGCAAGCCAACTTGTTGGCCGGCCGTGTCTGCCTTGACGCCCATTCACTGTGCTTCCAGGGGCATCCAGTTCACTAGCACTCCCGTCCTAGGTATTTAGGCTGGCCTGATTTTCCGTTTCCTTTTCTCCTTCGTTACTACTACAGAATCAAGCCACATTTCCGTCGTCCAAGTCCAACACAACTGTATCTGGAATCTGTGGGGCATGGTGTTTTC
The DNA here is from genome assembly GCA_009805285.1 of Neurospora terricola FGSC 1889. NCBI lineage: Eukaryota > Fungi > Ascomycota > Sordariomycetes > Sordariales > Sordariaceae > Neurospora > Neurospora terricola. Next base: position 8,748 of record RANZ01000759.1, on the reverse strand, counting down.
TGGTGGTGTCCGGCACTGGGGGCTCATCGTAGCGACGGCAGTTGATATGAAGCTTGGCACCTTGTAGGATAACGCTGTTGGTAGACTTTCTGGATTGTCTCGGATAGAGCTTTGGGTGTTTTGGACGACGTAAACGGATGAACGACGACGAGGCCTTGCAAGTTACCTGCTCAGGCTGCGCTGGACAGGGAAACGTAGTCAGATAGCCATCTGCGTCTTACGATAAATAACATTATACAACTTGAACAGTAAAGAAGCGTCCTCGGGCTGTAAAAAGCGTTCATAATGATCCATCATCCTTTTAGAGAGGAGTGACCATGGTGTGTTTTGGGGCGTCTAACGTTGGAGGAAGTCCTTCTCAGTAACTGATAAGACCGATAAGATCGATAAGAAGCTGGTAACGATAAGAAAATCAATGCGATAAGATAAGTGATAAGATAAGCAGACATCAAAGTGGGAAGACACGACTGTAAACGCCAAAAAAAGATCGCAAAAAAGACATACAGCACCTGGGATTCGCTGGTCGTCACCGACCTAACTACTAGTCAGGCGATATGGAGTATTATTAGAAAGAGCAAAAAGGTTGCAGGGATAACGATGACTAAGCGAGATAACGCCGTTTTGACAACGTTATGTCGGGTGATAGGAATTTGCCGCATGCTATCAATATAGGGGGAGTGTATTTAGGACGCCAAGTCCAAATGTGATTGGTCATTCGGGTACATCGAGCTTGGGATCGGATTGTTCTTAGTAGTTTGGAATCGTTCCTATGCAGGATGGTTCTAGCTGGGGATGCTTCTTAGTAGGTGTGACGAACGGCAGTCTGATCTGCCTAAGTGGGATAGATGAAGGATGACACTATCAGAAGACGTTCGGTGAAGCCAAAAGGTTCACAACAAGTATGGTAGCGTTATACTAGTCCCAGTGATGGTGATCTGTTGACTACTGTCGAACTATCTGACAATCTGAGTTCTCCAGTCGTCCCTTTATATCCCGTGCCTCAATGTTGTTCCGGTGACCTTGTGATCCTGGCTCACCATTGTGGTTCTGGCTCACTTGTTGTTGAGTGTGAGCCCGGCTCACCGAGTGTCCGCCGTGAGCCTATCCTGGTCGTGAGCCTATCCTGGTCCAATGGTTGCACATCCTAGCTTCTTTGGCTGTTGTGTTCCCAGGGGCTTGGTTGGCCCGTGTACTCGCTCAAGTTCGTAACAGTAGGTTGGGATCGTTCCTATATACTATGGTTATAGTTTGAGGTCTAGGATCGTTACGGTTTGGGATCGTTCCTATGCAGGATGGTTCTAGCTGAGGATGCTTTTTAATGATGTGGGATCGTTCCCATATACTCTTTCCACTATAATTTCCCCTGTCGTCGCTCATATAGCCTGGCTCCAGTCATACCCTCAAGAAAAAAAAGGATAGATAACTTCAACATGGGCGAACAAGGCGCTAGCAGTGACTTCGACAGCCACTTGTCTACTCACAGGCGACAAGAATCTACGGCCGAAGAGCCCTTACTGACAGAGACTGTTCCCGAGACGCGCAACCCACCTCAACAGTCCGAATGTTACGATCCAATCAGAGACCCCTTATGTAAGCTAGATAGATTGACCAATAGAAGGCAACCCGAACCATGGGTCCCGGAGTCCCGAGAATACGGGACTACGGGACGGGTTTGAAGACCAGTATATAAGAAGGCCGCTTCCCGGCCTTCKTTATTCTGGTTCTTCAGCAAGCAACAGCTTATACAGTCGACTAGTACCTTTCGGCTACTACTACCGTTGTCCTTATTCCCAGCGATATACTCCTGTGCTTGTAACGGTCCGTCACACCGAACAGGAAGATCCAATCATGCAAAAATTCTCCAGTATCGAGGGAGCTGGTTACAGATGAAGGAGAGAGTACGGGTTCGATACCGGCGGTAGAGACGGCACTTAGGCTATCTAGGAATTCGTCGACTAGTTCCAATCGCCAAAGTACAAGCGAATACTTCACCGCCCATACCAAGAATCGTAGGCCCTTACTGCTCTCTCGCAGCTCCAATATACCAATCGCCCCCGAGCCTCTAGAACCCCCAATCGCCCGCGCAACACTCAGCGAACTCGACATTAGTAAAATAATAAACAACCCCAAGCTGCGCTCCTTCATACACCTTCTTCCTATTAAAATAACCAGTAACATTATTAAATCTCCCGATCTGTGACGCTAACAGCTTCGCTCAAACCTGTCGGGCGGCCTATTGTAGGGCCGACCCCTATATTTGGAAGGACAATATCCCCACGTCAACCAAGCCAGGTCCCATCACCTGGGGTGTGGTCACAAAGCAACTCAACGTTGTCAAGAAGACTGCGGAGGCTGGCGCAGATATCAACGCCCCCGATTGGTTGTCTTGCTTTCACATACCAGAACGTTGTGATAACGACCCCGATGAATGGTCGTTGGCGAAAGCGGCGAGCAAGGACGCAAATTGTCACGGCGTAGCTAGGCGGTGTGATGATTGTACCATTTCGCTAACTTGGACTAAAGACAAGAAGTTGAAGAAGGAAGAAATCCCAAAAGGGAAGGCTGATGCGAGAGGCGAGGTTCTTATACCCCAGCTGGGAGGCAGCCGGAGCCAAGCCCAGAACCTGCACGTGAACCATGTAACCCATGAGGGCACCAGCCGTCACACAAATGGTTTGCCACTTCACTTTGCCGCCTTGACAAACAACTTCGAAGCGGCTGAATACCTCCTTCAGAGAGGTGCGACTCTTCACAACACCGAGCTGGCCAGTTGGGCACTCAATATGTGCTCATGTCACTGGGTAGATGGGACAAACTATTGGGCAGACGAAAACCAAGATCAAACCCGGGGTTTCTCACTGTCCTCACCTGTGACAAGGGCAGAGTTTCTGGGCTTGGAACAAAGACGTTCATTGCAACTGATAATCTTCTTTGGTCTCGAAGGGCTTGTTGATCCTTTCAACCTCCAGAGGAAGGCTAGGCTCCAAGGCCTTCTTATACCAAAGAAGGTCGGTACGTACCGAGCCTTTACGGCCTGAGGCCTCAAGGCATCGACGCTTGTCTATCTAGTTCATCTGCATACAAGTGGATCTTTCTGGATGCCTTCAACCATTCTCCTTCTTCCTTCTGACGCCGACCTTCGTCCGGTCGCCCTGTTTCTGCTTGGTTGGCTGGGTTTGCTCTGTGGAGATGCTTAGCGCTGTCAGTAATTCCAGTCGGCGGTTCGAAGGTTGGCTCGATAGCCTGGTGACGTTTCGGCTGTGTTGATGCCGGTGACAGGGAGTTAGGTTGGGCGAGGCTGATCCTTGACGTCTGAGGCTGATTCCAAGCTTTGAGGCCGCAGAGCCTCAATAACTCTATTCCTGAAGTGTTGGTGAATGTCGCCGGCGAATGTCCGTGTGACATCACCAGTCATGCTGTCATGCAACATTGTCGAGTGATCACCGACGGTTTTTTACGGAGGGAACACATAGAATTAGCGTCAGGAGAATGTTCGCTTAGACACGGAAGGGCCTACCCACGACATCTAACAGACAACTTAACCGCGGTTACATTTTCGATGCAAATACATAGGATGCATCAGTCCTGGAGAACGCTTCTTGGCGAAGCGTAGAAGAGACAGAAGGAAGTCTTCTCATGAAAGCTAAATGGAGGATCAGATGGAAAATAACAAGATAAACCAGACGAGATTGGTAAGCACTGTCACAGCGTAAGGCCGTGAGGCCGTGGCATTGCCTATATAGTGTGCACATCCGATATTCGTTGGCAAGCGAATATCGTCCAATCTTTTATAGGTTTGGCGGAGCGGTTCATTGTGCACGCTGCCCCTGTCATAAGCACTAAGAAACCATTAAAGCAGGGGACCTAAAACGCCAAAATGGGCGATAGTATATTTATAGATATTTACTCGCGACTTATAGAAATCATCCGCATTAACACAATATCGAACTGATGTATTAACACGGATATCTCCGGGCACATACGCACAAATTCACGACACATGCTACATACCGAGTCATCATTTGCTTCCATGTACCTCCAACCCCCCGTATCCCCAGGGTTCGACATTTGTTGCTTCGGACTTAAGCAGCTGACGGATGTCATCCACGCTTACAAATAATCCTACTGTGAGGTGCGGACGGTCGATCCTTCCGTTCCCGATCGGAATGTCCTGCCGCTTACAGCATCCGCAACGGCACCCCAACACCAGGAGGCTAACATCTGTATTACAAATGTTACACACGCTTAGATATTGCATCAAATGTCACCATCACTGATGGAACAGCATCTCAAGGATAAAGACCGTTGAACTGCAATTCTTCCGTCAGAACAACATCGAACAACCCATCAGATTCACCCCTCCACAGTCCCGTCTCCAAGTGACACCAACCCAACACCAGCTCAACACCATCCCAACCCTGCAATCCCCACCATGACCACCCCCAAAACCATCGTCATTATCGGTGCCACCGGCTCCCAAGGCGGCTCCGTCGTCTCCCGCTTCCTTTCAAACTCATCCTTTCGCATCCGCGCCCTCACCCGCTCCCCGACCAGCCCCGCCTCCCAGGACCTCTCCTCCCGCGGCGTCGAAGTCGTTTCCGCCGACGTCAACGACCCCTCCACCCTTCCTTCGGCCTTCGCCAACGCCTACGCCATCTTCGCCGTCACCGCTTACTGGCCCTCCTTCCCCACCTTAGGTCGACACGGCGCCGGCGAGGAGGAGCTGCAGCAGTTCAAGAACATTGCTACTGCTGCGAGCAAGGTGGAGGGACTGAAGCACTTTGTTCTTAGCACGTTGCCGAGCGCGGAGGCGACAAGTGAGGGGAGGATTCAGGTGCCGCATTTTGATTATAAGGCTAGGGCGGCGGAGTGGATTAGGAGGGAGTTACCGCGGTTGTGGGAGAGGACGACGGAGTTTTGGTGTGGATTGTATACGGATAATTTGGCGGCGTTGCCAATTTTGAAACCTGTTGAGGTGGTGAGTCTCTTCTTTTTTTTCCTTTCTTTGCTTTTTGTTATCGGTGAAGGAGCCCTGCGGGTAGAAGCTGACTCGAGTGATGTTGCGTGAAGCCCGGCTCGCAAGGCGGGTACATCGTCTCGCTCCCCGGCAGCCCCGATACCTTGCTCCCTTATACCGGCGACCTGCACCATAATGTTGGCATCGTCGTCGAAGCCATCATCAACACCGGTCCCAAAGCGTATGGAAAGATTGCCGTTCTGGCCACAGATTACGTCACCTGGGCTGAGGGGTATGCGGCCATCGAGAAGCTGTTCCCGGACAAGAGGATTGCGTTCAGCAAAATTGAGCGCGATCAGTTCATCAAGCTCTGGGGAGAGCTGGGACTTGAGCTCGCTGATCAGATGGTTTGGAACGATGAGTTTACCGACTGGAAGGGGCTGGCAGGCGAGAGGTTCCTGGGATTTGAAGAGTTGGGAATCAAGGAGGGAGAGCTTATTGGTTTTCAGGCGGCGCTGGAGGGATTGAAGGACAAGACTTTCTGAGAGAAAGCCGAATGGGTTCTTTTCAGAGGCGAAGGAGAGGTGCTATTCTGGTATAAAGGAGGCTGAACTAACGGCCGGTATTAACTGTCATATGTAGTGACGCTGTTAGGTGTGTTTCTGCCAATATTTGCCGTTATTCTCTCCTACCAGATGCGATGGTTTGTTATTCCAAAGAAAGGAAAAGAAGGAAAAATACATCCACCATTCAAAATCGTCGCGCAATGTTGTCTCCTGGATCGACCGGTGCATGGTAAGGCTGCGCTTCTCGTTGTTGTGGCTGATCAGCGAAGAGGAAAGTAGATGGGCTCTTGCGTCCCAGTATTTCCCGTTAGAAGTCGGGCAGCCATCGAGCTTGACGACCTTCTTCTCATCTACAAGAATGTCTTCAGGAATGCCATCCGGGTCCAGCATAGCTATGACTTGTAAGAGAGATTTAGAATGCGGGGGAAGTTTGTGCAGCGCCCAGATGGTCGCAAGTGCGCGGACTTCGTCAGGAGTGTTGACTGATCCTCCTGCTTGGTGTAGGGGGACTTTTGTGTAGTCCTCCAAGCACTCACTATATGACTGCAGTCGTTTGTTTCGAAATCTTGCTGATACCTGGACAATTAAGAGCGGGAGCCCAGCCAGTTTGCGCGATAGGTCAGACAGAGCTTCGGACTCCTTTGCCTTTTCAGATGATGATGAGGTTGACCTCACGTGTGTGAGTTTCCGGAGCAAATCTTTTGTTTCCTTTTTGACAAGCGGCCTCAAGTCGATACCAGCCTCAATGTCTGTGTCAAAGAAATACTTCGCGTCGGGGTCTCGGCTGGTGATTAGAACTGAGCCGCCTCTGAGTCTGAGCTGATACTTCTCAAGGACCTTCAAGTCATCCGCGTTGTCGAAGATGATAAGCCAGTTGGCTAGACCAACAGATTCTCCTGGTGATGACATCTTCGAGGGAGGAGCGAGCCATTTTAGGACAGCCTCTTCGCATGCAACAAGGTTTTGTTCGTCATCTACCAGTCCCAATTCCCGAGAGACACGGGCGAAGTCAGACGTGAGAATAGTAGCTTTATCCGCTCTGAGCCAGAACAGAGCGTCGAATCTGTCAGCCCGGGAATATGCGTATTTCACAGCTATTTCCGTCTTTCCTATACCGCCAAAACCGCAAATGGCAAATGAGCGGAGTTGATTCGATTCGGCTGAAGTTGTGTGACGTTGGGGAAGAAGGGCAGCGTCAATTTTGTCCATGATACTCTCTCGTCACGTGAACAGCTTATATGGCTGGCGGTTTCCAAGCGAGAAACATGGCAGGCGAGGGATTTCATCTCGTCTCGCGCGTCTACCGGGGAATTTATCGCTGATCTGACAGGCGATACGCCTAATCTCTTGTTAGTCCTATCACTTAGGCAGTCAACCAGCCATGTGTTTGACCATCATGAGGCGTTCTCGTCGACAATGGGCTTTTGCGACCCGCTGCCGTGGTCGCCGTGGGAGAGGGCGGTCCCTGTCAAGCCGACGGCGGCGAGGATAAGGCTGGATGGGCGCATGGTTTCGGGACGGACGGGTTCTAGGATCGGAGGTTTGAGGGTGGAAGAGTGATTGAATGCGCCGACGACGGTGGACTCGGACTGATAGATGTGTTGGTTAAGAAGATGCGATCAACCCCTTTTCGATCGATCGGTTTTGCGATTCGCGATTGCTCTTTTTTGGTTTGGCGACGACCCCTGATGGTTTTATCGCAACTTGATTGATCAATTGGACGTTTGCCCGTGGAGACGGTGACGATTCTGGACTTGGCCGGCAGAAGAGCAGAAGGTGACGTGCCCGTCCTTCCAGGACGTTTAGCGTGCCAAGACCGGTCAAGCCCATCACCTTGGCGTTTCCGTCCAGGACGTACAAAATAGTCGAGTCAGCATGCTCACCCACCGAGGAGACGCTCAATTTCATGTACAGCGTCATTCCACGCTTTGGAACCCCAAACTCGAAACTGGATGTGCCTGGTTTCACCCATCATGATTCAGGTACAGATGGGTATCCAGCTTCCGCAATCTAATATTTCATCGATCACCCTTCTACGACTTCAATCAAGTCAGTTTGGACTTACTTGGACCTCAAGGCTTTTTCAACATCCTTGACTGAATTGGACGCCTTCTGGTGGACAATAATGCTTGTGCTCTATCATTCGCTAACATGTTTCAGTGTGTATTCCGTGCACATTTGTTGCTGTTTTGCTAGCGCACATTCAGGGGCAGCCTGCAGGACAGACACTCTTTCTACTTTCCTACAACGGACAGGATATTTCGATTACTTTCCGAGCAAAATATCGGAATCAACATGGAAAACATGATCGGGCCCTTTCCCACTCTTCTCAGGGCCTCTCGCCTATCGATGCATTCCTTCTTGACACTCCCGCTCGCTTCCAGAGCTTGACGCGCTGAGTCCTCGACGCGCACAAACACCCATGATATCCTCCCTCAGCAGATCTGTATTCTCGGGCGCATTCGACGATTCAGCCGGAATTATATCCAACCCAAAACACTCTAACGATAGGCGCCCGGCCTTGTTACACATGCCGCTCGGCCCAAAAAGGCTTGGCAAACCTGCAAATGTCGCTCCTACCAGCAATAATAAACGCCGCCGCCCCGCCAGTATCCAATGTATCATGGCTATATAACAAAGGTATAAATGCAACCCTGACCTTGAGCAACTACCTTTATTTTAACGCTCTCATAGGAACTCTTCGGTTCTTAGTTGCTGGAACAGGAGACTTGACTTTTCATCTGAAATCGTCCGAGCAAATATCATAGCTTGAAGTTGTAATACGCGGCTTGGCCTTTGGGCTTCGCGTGCAGTATTAGCGTTCCTTGATATTGCTAGAGTAACAGACGACAGGCTTCATCTGCCTACCCGTGTAAAARATYTAGCSGCAGTGTCRGGACGGTCAACTTTTCTCGTAATCCGCCCAATTATATTCATCTTTTTAGCGCCGGCTCCCCACTCCCCGTAATGCCTCCCTCCGAATGATATGGATATGGGAGCTGGTTGTTTAGTTTTTGACCCTACCACGTGATTAAAAGACCCGTTTYMTRTCCTTCCCRCTCCCATAGATAAGCCACCGATATGTCTGCTTATCTATGGGAGTGGGAAGGATAKRAAACGGGTCTTTTAATCACGTGGTAGGGTCAAAAAACTRAACMACCAGCTCCCATATCCATATCRTTCGGASGGAGGCAAGACGGTAAGTGGGGAGGCGGCGCTAAAAAG
>RANZ01000758.1:0-10700 GCA_009805285.1 Neurospora terricola FGSC 1889 | reverse complement strand
TGCATGTGCACGTGCGCTGGTCCCGGCTCTGGGCATGGCCTTCGTGCCTTGCCCCATATCGCCAGACCTGCGCACACCTCTCTTCTCCTCTCCTCGTACAACTACGCATATCCAATCTACCCCCTACCCTTCGCCTTGCCCCGTGATAAAATCGAACTGTCTGGCAATAAGGATTGCGGTTAAAACTTTGAAGGATCCTAGGCTTCTAATTAGTTAAATCGAAGATTTGGAGTAAGTGTAGGTGGTTGCAAGTAGTTGCAGAGCGTGTATAAAAAATTATACTTTTTTACCGAACGCTACATAAGCGCAGTAAAGCAGCAACGCAGTAGAAGTATTTCTATACCAAAAATTTTAACTGTCTAACTTTTTACAGCGACAACGAACATACCCTATGGGTATTTCATTCTCACTAAGTCCTTAACTAACCAACACTTCTCGTTCCTATGAAAAGGTCACGTTCTGTGACAGACTCCCATATCGCTCTCCTAGGTGACGAGAAGCTGTTGAAAACCTATAATATACCTTATAATTAGTTGGAAACACGTTGGGCCAAAGTCTATCCGGGACTTTTTGATTCAAAAGATGTATTCAATTTCACTCAGATAATGCAAGTTACGTAAATGCGTTCAGGAGTATTCCGAAGGTGTAATATATCTAATAGTAAGGTGTTCGGTATATTTTACGGCTGCTAGAGAGCCCGTCGGTCTAAAGCTAAGATGGGAGAAACTGAGGAAACTTTCAATATTTCGATCGCAATTTCCATCTCCCATTCCTACCCGCTTATTTCAAGCCTCTTACTATTCTTTTCTTTCTTAAGCAAGATGTAAATTATTACTATTCTTATTATCATTTACATTCCTTCCTTCTTCTTTTAGGAGGATAATATTTGTTACGGGTCTACTAGGTATATATGGCAATAGGGGTAGAATAAAGCTTAAGATTATTAATAAGGAGGAAAAGGTTTGTAAGCCCATATACTAGAACCCTAGCCAATCAGGGGGAAGCGGAACCATAGCCCGCCTAGAAAGTCTATAGGCCTAAGGCATCTCTAGAAGCCTGGCTCCTAGAACCAAACATAATCTCTAGGCGCCAACACGTTATAATATCGCTACATTGGAAAGGCGAAACTCTACAACCAAAAACGGTACTTACAAATAGCAGGTGTCATCAGCTAGGCGGCCCCATATTTCTAGGTAGGGCTGCGTACATACCCGGGCGTACATACAAGTTTTTCGTGCGGGGAAGGTTAACTCTCTTCCTCAACCTCGACGACTTACCGAGTCGCAATCGCATTACGTTGAGCCGACGACGACAATTACAATTCAACAACGTATTTCCCACCATAGCTCGCTTGAAACAGCTCCCAACCGAAGTACGAGCGCGGATATGCGAGTTCGTCGGCGACATTGCCGACGCCCCCTCCAACTACCAGCCCGATCCGCTCCGACAGGATACCTTCTTTCTGGTACATTGGGAGTTGGAAACAACAGCCATTGAGCCTACATACTCGTCAATCTACAAGGATCTACGGTCACTAGCGCTTACTTCAAAAGCTTTCACGGACTTGACACAGCGAGTTTTGTTCAGGATTGCGGTAGTCAGCAGTCCTAAGTATATTATAAAATTGCTAAAAAGCCTACTTCTTTACCCCAAGAACAAGCAGTACATTCGGTCTCTCTTCGTTACCCGCAAGCCCCAATTCCATCCCTATACGGGCCCTCTTACTAAGGAAACTCTAGTATAATTCATTCAGGAGTTGCGTCCCCTTGTCTTAGCAAGAAGGATCGATAAACTTTATAACGCAAGCTTTTTCCGCGGATTTGAAACCGGTCTTCTACTTAGAGAGTCCGACTCCTACTACAATTTCCCTACGAGATTCTTACTCAACGTTACAAACTATATCTTGAGAGCGATCATTCAGCTCTACCCCTCCCTAAGCGGGTTTCATATATACTACGGCGATAATTGGTCTCTAAGGTTAGGAAAGACAGAAGTACCAGCCAGCTTAGACGACGGCCCTTCTAATACTTTCCCGCAACTCAAATCCCTTACGCTTAACCATGGTACTCTACGGGATCGGGTTAACTCTATAGCCGCCAAGCCAAAATATCCTGGAGGATATCCTCCAAATATCGAACGGCTCACACTAATAGGGCCCGGGGCCCAAACTAACCTCAATTTTATTCACTCTTAGATTCGCAGTAACATATTACTAAAGGAGCTTCGGGTCGTTAACGGATTCGACGATTACGTAGAAGACGCTAATACTGTACCACTTAAGAACACGTAGAATACTATCTTCCCTCTCTTTAAAGACACTTTAGAACTTCTCGTATTCGACAGGTACAAATGGATGCCCCTAGAGCCCCAAGGGCGGTTTGGCCCCACACGGATACTATCCTACTTAGAAGAGTTTAAGAAGTTGGCCTACCTCAAGGTGCTATTACCCATACTACGAGACGACTACCCCAGGCTTTGTTTGCCGAGAAGGGGACAGAATATTTTAGACCTCGTCTAAGCTAAACTCCCAGAGAGGTTAAAAAGGGTAGATATTGTAGTAACTAAAAAGAAGTCAATAAAAGCGTACCTCTCCAATAACTACAATAGAATCGACTCTACCAAAACCTTTCAAGTTCAGCTTTAAGTAAGGGTTCAGTTAGCTCAGTTGCTCTAAGACGGGAAGAATAATATATCCGGTAGGAGATCAGTTTCTCGGATCTTACGGACTACCTCAAGCATTATCACTTTATTTCGTTCTATTCCGGTCTCTTCGGTTAAATACTTGTTACGAACTTAAGCGACACAAGGGCCGCCCAAGCCATCGGGACCCGACAGCCCCGCCTAGGGCGGATAGTGTAACCCCAGAGCCAGTGCTCACGGTGAGCCGGGGCTCATTCGACAGTAGTCAATTGATCATTATCACCGAGACCAGTATAACGCAAGCATACTTGTTGTGAACCTTTTGGCTTCACCGAACGACTCTGATAGTTTACTACCTTCAGCTATCTCATTTAGGCAGATCAGACTGCCGTTCGTCACAATACTCGACACATATATCTTCGCTATCTTTCTCTCCTTAGCGAGCCTTTCGATAAAAGGACCCACAGAGACGTAATACCCAAGTTCAGTCCCATACTACTTAGGGCCTATTCGGGTCCGCGTTATAAAGTTAAGGGTTAGCAATATTCGGGTCGCAAAAGCGTACTGGCTTAATGCGCTCGTGTAGGTAGCGTTCAGCCACTTTAGAGGGTTCGAGTCTAGCGAGTCCCAACTAAACTGGGGGCGTGGCACGGGTACCGCAGTAAGGATGCCCACCCCCTAAAGATTCGGACTTCTAGCGCACATATACCTTATACCTAAATTATAGCACTGCGACTTCAATACTATACCAAGCATCACGAACCGAACACAACGCAGTAAGACTACTAGTATAGGGGTCTTAATATACCTTACTATTACATTAATCCCTAACGCGGACCCGAACAGGTCTTTATGTAATTTAGAGCGTGATCCAGAACTGTTTTTCTTTTTTACCAGGGGAGAAAAAGATACCTCGAACTCAAAAATGGTCTGAGCTTTTTTGACGTCTTAGCATTCCGGTGAGCACGACGATGTATTTGCTGAATACCTATTTCGATAAATATTCGGGTGAGCAATTTTCGACGTATAATAATCTGGATGTACTTAATTAAAACTAGTATATTTGCTAATACGTGTAATTGGGTGAGCAATTTGGGTAAGAAATTGATAATTTTAAAAAAAGGTACTTCGAGTAGTGACTTCCAGGAATTTGGGTTAATTTCTAACCAAAGTACCACCCTTTTCTTGGCGCTCCGGTGAGTAAAGAAAATCGCTTGCGGATCACGCCCTTAGGCCGCTAGACTACCTACTATAGTACCACTGCCAGCCGGAAGCCAAAGGCACCGATTAGTCGTGCCTGCCAGGGAGCTTTTGCTGCATTAGCGCTGTTATTGCCAGCCGGGGGTTTGTTCTTCGGTGTCCAGGGGTGATAAGTACCTCTACGGTGGCCCGGTCCTCACCAGCTGGCCGACAGCTGTCATTCATTTTATATCAAGCCAAGATTTATGACATGTGCAACCCCTCATCTCGTTCATTTCTTCTCGCATCACGACAGTCCTACCGCAACACTTGTTCTACTTACCTAGCCTACAAGTAACCACCCGAGCTCATGTCTCATTTCCAGACGTGGCTTTACACTACTTTGGCTTTGCACCGCTCGACACATTGATAACTCGAGCGGCAGATATGTCCGGTAAGCCACTGGCATCGTGAGCTTGAGGCCTTCCAGGTCCCCAGATGCAATGATGTTGACGTGCGAATAGGATCTGTAGTCCCACTCACAAGGGCACCCCTGGAGCGACTACCATTCGAAATACGACAGCACATCTGCGAGCTGATCGGACACGTCCATCATGCGTCACACGACTATCTCATAAACTCTTTTGATCCCCTCGAGGGTCGCCAACAACCGCCACACACCCGGGCGACCTGGAAACCTGTACCAGTCTATCTCACGTATACTCATCAGCTTACGCTGATCTTCGGGCATGATCGCTTGTTTCCAAGGCGTTCGCGGAGCCATCCCAGCGCGTCTTGTTCAACACCGCCGTGGTCCGGAGCTCCAGGGGAATTATGGGCTTACTCCGGAGCTTGCTCTTCTACCCGAAGAATAGGAACTACATTCGATGTCTGGCGGTGTCTCGCAAGGAGTGCTTAGAGCACAAGCACCCCGTTGGAGGAGACGTGCTGGAGATGTTCATGAGAATCTTGGGCAGAGATGTGTTCACTCCCATCTTCGACGAGCTACAGGATGCAAGCTTCTTTCGCGGGCTGATGTCGATGATGACACTTTTACCAGACTGTCTTCCCAATATCCCCCATTGGGAGGACCCCCGGGTGTGGCCACCTGTCGCCAAGAAGCTTCCGGAGCTCTTCAGCGACTCGTTGGGCGATTACGTCTCGAGGGGAATTGTCCAGCTCTGTCCACTCCTAGGGGAGGTTCAACTTTGCTACGGACACTCTCGCACAAGATACGGCCAGAGTCCCCAAGGATGGTACGGGCTTCCCAGATTCCTCCCAGATGCAACTTCCCGGTCCTTTCTGAAATCACTCACCCTCGACTTGGCCGCGTTCCAAAGGCGAAGTGACCTTGTTGTCCTCGGACCCGAATACATAACACTCTGCCATCCCAACATTGAATGCCTAACACTGGTCGGCAATGCATTGGCCTTGCCATCCGATGAATATTATGATTGGTTCCTCGGGGATCTTTTTCATTGGTTGCGCGGCCACAAAAGACTGCGCGAACTTCGCGTGCTGCGCGGGTGCGACGACAATATCGGGGCAACTGATGAGCAGGTTCCAGTAGAGAATTGGAACGACCTCCTGCTCTCGCTCAAAGACACCTTGGAACTTTTGGTGATAGAAGGGACCAACTACATGGACGATGATTGGGATGTCTTCTGGCGCTTTGGCCCCACCAAAATGCTCTCCTGCTTACCAGAGCTCAAAAAGCTGACATACCTTAAGACGTTCTTGCATATGCTTAGGGACGACAGTCCTGAGATTCCTATACCGAGGACGTGGGACGGGGTGGGTGTTCTGGAGCTAGTACAGACGGGACTTCCGCCGAGTTTGAAGAAGATGGATGTTGTGGTTGTGGAAGACCGCGTTTTTGAGGAGGACAATTGGGATACCCCCCGCATTACGAGATCTAGGACTGTGCGTGTCGACCTATAGATACGAACCGGCTTGGTCGCTGTCAGGGAGATGACACATTCATTACCTATGACCGCAGATGTCAACGCTTGATAACTTGGGCGTTTGCTCCTCGTACAATGAAGTGTTTGAGCAGTTGGTTGACTCAAAGAGCATCTGTTTGCTGGGAGTCACGGCCAAAGAAGGGATTGGGATACGCTGGAGTCAAACGGGAACGAGAATCCAGATGGAAGGATTAAGGTACGCATGAGGAACTTGGGAGTGGGACTGCGAAGGATTCACATGAATCTTTCGACGCGGTAGTGTGTTGTGACACACCCCAGTGTAATGCTCTTGCCTTTCCCTCAAATATCTTTCATCAGGATGCAGTGCTGGAGAAACTACCTCTACTTTCCGAGTTCCATCTGGTTTTGCCGGCCGGGGTAGGCGCCTTCACAGGCATGCTCCGGAGCCCACCCATTGGCCGGCTCATGATCCTGCCTGCCCTTTCAAAGTTTCAGTATGTTGGCCAGTCACGCTTTCCGTTTTCTTCCGTTTGTTATCCAGGACGGAACTGGTCACATTCACTTCCCCCAGTGAGTCAGTACGCTGCTGCGTCAAAACCTTTGACCCCGCAGTATTTCAAGTTCTCGCCTCATCCTCCCTCGTCAACCGAAACCTTTCGCATTCGTCGCCCGGACCACTTGCAACCTGCACCTTGCAACCACCTCTACATTCGCTTTTACCCCCTTCTCCAGCCTGGGAATGATCCCAAATTCAGCTCCCTAAAGTCTTGCCGACATGTGTGTGCATCCTTGCCCTCAACCTCCCCTTGTCTCGCAATGATTTCAGAACCATACTGACGCCTGATGCCAACAGTAGTACCGCTTCATCGACTGTGAGCGATATCATATCAGAGCGAAAGAGCGGCGACTCCGTCGAGAACGTCGCGCAGGGAGGTTGCGGCGCCTCCGTGGATATCCGGCCGCCATGTCTTCCAGGAACGACGTCGATCGAGAAGCTTCCCATCGAGCTTTTGGAGAGGATCTTCGAATTTGTCGGCGACATTGCTTACATCTCAGGGCGTGAGCGGGTTGACTTTCCCGACGATGAAACACCGTATCCCTACATACCTCCAGAAAGGCATCTAGATGTCCCCTGTCGTCCAAATCCCACGCCTTACGACTATCTTCGATCGTCATCACTTGCGTCTAGAGCGTTCACGGCACCCGCACAACGGGCCCTCTTCAGGGTTAGCATGACGCGCAGCTCAATAGGCATGCTCCGTCTACTCCGGAGTTTGCTGGAATACCCGGCAAACCGGAAGTATGTGCAGTGGCTTGTGACGTCTCCGCTACCCGGCGAAAATATTATCGACCGTCATGTGCGCCGTCAGAACCCTCCCGACGTCGTCGATCCTATCTCGGCGTTGGTAAAAACTCTAGGCCCACTCTTCCACACACCTGCCTTGGACCAATTGCAAAACGCCGTCTTCTTCCGTCGGGTTTTGCTACCCTTTGTCTCAAAGTGTCCGGACTCGGTCAGCTCAGATGCTGCTGCAACGGAAAGACAGATTACAGAGATCTTGCGACAACCTTCCTACATAGTGGGAGACCACATCCTAAGGGCGATCCTGGAACTTTGTCCGCAAATTAGGGGAGCCAGACTGTTCGATCGGAATACCTGGATCGATGGGGTAAGGGCTTCATTGGTGTCAGAAGCCTTTTCGTACGTGCCCAATGGTCTCCTAGGTCAAGATTGCCTAAGGCTCAAATCCTTAACGTTGGACATCGGTACACTCAAATGGTGCCTGCTACAGTTGCATAACTTGCATAAATCGGTACCCGGATACCGTGGCGGATGTCCTCCCACCGTCGAGTATCTCAAAATCGTGGGCAAAGACCCTTGTGGTGGATTCGAGATTCGCCTAGACGACTTGTACGAATGGCTCAGCACCAACAAAAAGTTGCGGGAACTGCGAATGCTTCAAGAATTTTGTTGGTATCCCGGCTTTGGGTTCGAGTATAACTGGAATACAATACTTACTGATGTTCAAAGATACCCTCGAGGTTCTCGTTCTGGACGGAAATCGTTACTTTGAAGGGGCCTATTACTTGGGAAATCGGTTCGGGCCCAGTGGGATGCTTGACTGCCTACCACAGCTCAAGAAGCTGGCTTACCTCGAAGTACCGCTACACTACCTCAGGGACGATATGCCAGAGTTTGAGCCGGTAGAGGAGGACTTGGGACTTGTCGTGCTGCCTGACGGCTCGGCAATGGACATGACTGATGACGTTAATGAGCGTCTGCTGATGGAGAGCTATGAGCAGGAGTACGATGAGCCGGGCAACCGTCCGTCTTGGCATAGAGAGTTGCTGGGCATTCGAATACTAAGGCCCGGCGAGGAGCAAAACATACGCGGCCTCATTCAGGCCGAACTTCCCCCGTCATTGAGAAAGTTGCGTGTCGGGTTCGTTAAACCAAGTACGGAGGAAGATGAGGATTACGGGTGGTGGTTCGAGGACTTTTCGTTCTAAGCTGCGTCGAGCAGTAGCTTCGTTGCGACGTGGGAGGTCACGGATAGAGGATACGAAACCTTCACAAACACGTCATGCGTTGGGGTCTGGCGTTGGTGCTGGCAGAGAGAGTTTGAGGACTGGGCTGATTCATGGGCCCTAGCCCCCGGGTTGACTTAAGCATGGAACAGTTCAAATCTTTGCCGGAGTGGACTGTCATGGGAGGTGACAGTTAAGAGTCATGGAAGTCACACACGTTTCAGATTCAAAGACACCCAACCCTGGGGAGGTATACCTCAGTATAATTAGCATGCGTTGATCTGTGACTAAAATTAGGACAAGCGTTTAAACCCCCCAAAAAAAACTTTCAAGTTTGAACAAATGGTGTCGAGATGATAGCTAATCTATATATAGAATCAGACCTCCTCCTCTCTCTCTCTCTCTCTCTCTCTTCTCTCTCTCTCTCTCCCCAATCATTCACAGCATTCACCACTTTTTTTGTCGTCTTTCATCATCACTTCCTCTGTGGGGTTCAATACAACATGAATGTACCGGAAATTCACATTGCTTCCAATGTTCGAGGATACCCTAGAGCTTCTAGTCATTCATCACGGAGCATATACCCCCGCTACCGATCATCCTCCCCAGTCCTTAATGCTGGGTGAGTTTCTGGACAACATCTACCCACAGGCTTCCCGAGCACAGCTTCCTCTGCCGGACGTTTAAAAGCGCACTCAATCACCTTGATCGTCAGCTATCCTTCCGAATAGGGCGGTTTACTCATCCAGATGATCGACAACTGGTGTGAATTTCGATCCGGTTATAACGACGGCCGTACAGCTCTGTCCCTCGAATACGCGGCATACTACAAGTCTACAAGTCACAAAAAGCGGTAGACGATACTGAACAAATGATGTGCCGTCTGAAGGAGAAACAGCACAAAAGGGAGAATCGGTCCTCGAAAGATTAGGGCTCATCCCACCCGAATCACCGCTACTCGCCTTTGCTTTGGTGAGCCCAGACGCCATTCCGAGGGCCTGGAGTCCGCCATCCAATCTGGCCTGGACGTTCCCGAGCTATGCCAGCTTCCTTCACAATCACCTGCCGCATCCCAACATCCCCCTACTACATTATCTCAGGGACAATAATGCCAGGCTTGATGAATTAGATAGCGGTGGCATAGAAAATAATGACTTGAATAACGACGAGCTGGATCAGGATGAAGACGAGGAATTGGGTACAATCTGTTTTGGGAGTTCGAAAGCATTCCATCGGCTTGGAAACTCCGTCCAAGTGACGAGGCGAACATACTAAGCCGAGCTGAGACTGGACTTCCTGTGTTGTTGAGAAAGAAAGTTAGATGTATGGGTCGTTGACTAAGAGAGTCCGATGACGAGGTTGGTGAACCAGTAATGGAAGGGTACGAAAAGTACATAGTACACCTGGAGAACCATCGAGCTTTTCCTTTAAACCCGCATCAACCTTCGCTATATCATCGGAGGTGACGGAGGTAGGATATGGAAGCTTCAAGGCGTGTTCGGTTCCGCGTTAGGGAAAAATTGCTAACTGCCTTCTTAACGCGCATAGTCTACAACTATATTTATATAGTATTAAGGTAGCGTTAAGGTAGGCCAAGAGGTTATAATAGTAGTCTTTACTACGTTACGTTCGTTAAAACTAGTTTATTACATTACTATTATAGCGAATGCGAAGCGTCGTAATATAGTAAGTAACTCGTAATATTTAGTATAATATTGAGGTATTAGTACTTTAGTTTCTATTATTATAGCCTTAATAAATTTGCCGGGTTTATTTCTTTTTAGTACGTAAATAATAAGATCCAAGCTAATTATATAGTTTATTACGTTGTTAATTAAATTTGTATTATTAATTAACTTAATATTGACCGTTATATATATTAGGCGAACGTTTCTCTTATTTCTCAACCTTCTCTTTCTCTTTCTTATTATTACCCTTCTTCTCTATTTTTCCTTTCTCTCCTCTAATATTAATATTAATACTAGTACTAGTATTAATTAATAATACTTTTAACGTTATAGCCCATTAAGTTAATAATAAAGCCCCTTCCTTCCTTTTAATTAAAATTAATTTTAAGGTTAGGGTTGCTTCTTAGAAGGCTAATTTTCGGAAGGCTAATTCTTGCTATGGTTCGTTATAGATTATAGTAGWTCTACCTTACTAGATTGACTATRATATRGTYAGGGTTGTCCTCTCTTRARGATAGCCTTATATTATAGYARTATAAGAGGACTCGTCCCGCTGTGTCACGAACTTAAGCGAGTGCACGGGACAACCAAGCCCTCGGGAGCACAAACTGACGGAAGAAGCTAGGCTGTGYGACCAYGGGCCAGGGTAGGCTCACAGATGAACTGGGCTCACGGTAAGCACAAGTGAGCCAGGCTCACGAACAACAAAGTGAGCTAGGACTATGATGGTGAGCCAGGC
>RANZ01000757.1:0-10719 GCA_009805285.1 Neurospora terricola FGSC 1889 | reverse complement strand
GCCGGCACCGGCAYGCTCCAGCTGTACGCGCACCACCCTACGCCGCCGACCGCGCCGGGCGGGCGGCCCGAGTACCATATGACTCAGCTTGGCAGTTATGCGGTGACGCATAGCCGAGAGAGATTCGTCGAGGGGGCATCTGCATTCCGGAATGCACGGGACATGGCGCAAAGGCGCCGCGACAGCTTCATCCAGGCGGCGAACGCAAAGGCACGTCAGTCCGATGCGGAGGCGCCAGCCGAAGTAGATACCACAGTTGCCGTGGCGGAGCAATACGAGGAAGCGACTGACGAATTCGTGGATTGCGAGGACTATCCCGGATCACAAGCTGTCAGCACCGACGATTACGCTGCACCTGGGGACGTCGAGGAGGCGCCGGCTCTTCCACAGTACCTGTATGCGGAGGACGAGGAGCCTAGCCAGGAGTCCGCATCTCTTGGTGCCGAACCGGCCATGAGCTTTGCCACGAGCTTCGCGTCGAGCTTCAGCCAAAGCCAGACTAGTTCGAAGCGAACCAGGTCACCCCGCAGTCCCCCGTCGAATTCCCAGCCGCGCAAGAAAAACAGCTCAGCCAGGAGGACACGCCAGAGCGCGTCTCGACAAGCGGCGGGGTCCTCCACGCAGGCCTCAACGTGTACAGGATCTGCTCTACCGCCACCGGCATTGAGTGAAGAATACTGGACTTGGAGTGAGACATATCAGAAGTGGTACCACGTGAACGAGGACGGGAGTTGCATTTGGGACGATGGGGAGTAGTGCTGGCGTCCTGGACTCTTTTCTTAGCTTGAGTAATTGAGGAGCTTTCCCAACACCAAACTCTTCCTTCCGCATCTCAATTACGCTCTCCTAGCACTTGGGGATTGTTTCGACCACCTCCCTGCGAGCACCAGAGTTGACCTTGTGCTCACCCTCATCGAGACATCCCGGTTTCCCGATAGCCCGGTCTTTTAACCCTCAGCCCACGGCCATCGGCCTCTTCATCACGAGAGCGGGGCAAAGTTAGAACAGGCGTGTCGGTTCCACCCCTCCAAGTCGCGTCAATCGACAGAGTGGCGCCCCGTAGGCTTCGAACCTCAGAAGAATGTCCGTTGACTTGGATAGTTGCTGTGCGGTCCGAACAAAAAGCGTTGATCCATCGAAGCAGCTCCTCTGGGATGCCTCGTGCTTTCATCCGCTGAAGAAGTCTTTCCTTGCAGACTCCGTTGTAGGCCCCTTTGACGTCGAAACTGATCAAGCTTGCTATCTTTCGACCTCGCCAGGCGGTGTAGATTTGTTCTTGGAGGAGTAGGAGCGCTTGTTCAGCCGACCGTTGTTTGCGTGCTCCGAAGTGGTTGGTCGGGAGGAGCCCATACGCCTCGACCGCATGTGAGATCCTTTCTGCCACGACCGACTCCAGCAGCTTGCCGAGCGTTGCTAAAAGTGAAATCGGTCTCCAGGCCTTCGTAATCGTGTAGTCGTCTTTGCTGGGCTTCTTGAGCGGTATAATCTTGGCGTGCCGCCATTGAGTGGGCAGTGTACCGTCCTCCAGGGACGCTCGGAACAACGCGAGAACACGGTAGTTGACCACTGGCCAAGTCTCTTTCCAGACTGTTGCTGGTAGGCCGTTCTTTATTTCTTTTCTTCTTTTTCTTCCTTTTCTTCCTCTCCTTCCTCTTCTTCCCTCTTCTTTCTCTTCTTCTTTCTTCTCTTTTTCTTATTCCGCTTCTTCTTTACCTTCTTCTTCCTCCTTTTACTTCCTATTTACCCCCTCCACCTTACTTACTTTACCTTCTACTTGGAGCTGTATAACGCTAGGGTACACGAACTTACCCTGTATTGACAAACTAGGCTAATAGGAACGAACTTAGCTTATATACGATTGAGTATTTTGATCCTTACCTGTACCTGTATCCGACAGTGAGTATGTACAGCTCGAACGTACATCAACCCCGACCGTTCACCCAGAAGCCCCGTCGCCCTTGCCCGACATGATGGGCTTCTTAAGCAGCAAAAACCCCTCGACGGCCGTGTACGGCCCGCTCTCGAATCTGGCCTTTGCGTCCACCGGCGCGATGGCAAATGGGTTCCAGAACGTCTTCGTGCTTGGCGGGTTGGGATCCAGTTCAGCGCTCCCCCCTCCCTGCTTGTGCTGCGGCGGCGCTGGCTGCGCGTATGGCTGCAACCACTCCCAATCGGCCGACTGGATCGCGGGCACCGGCACGCCCTTGAACAAGGGGACTCCTCCTCCTCCTCCCCCACCACCGCCAGACCCTCCTCCTCCTCCACCATCCCTTCCTCCTCCTCCACCATCCCTTCCTCCTCCTCCACCATCCCTTCCTCCTCCTCCTCCTCCCTCTCCTCCTCCCGGTCCCGCAGGCACCTCCGCACCACCACCACTCACCAACGGCACCTCCTTACTCAGCACCCTCGCCGGATCAAACCGCCTGTGCAAATCCGGCGTCGTAACAAGCAGCGGCCCAACCCGGAAAAACGCCGTGATCCTCTGCATGGCATCCTGCAAACTCCACTGCGGCAGGCGCAGCGCCCCGATGGGCAGGGCGCCGCCCGCGTAGAGGTGCACGGCCGAGAAGGGGTCGAAGAGGGCGCCGATTATGTTGAGCTTGCGCCAGTGGGCTGCTTGGAGGGTGGCGCATGCTTTTTGGGCAGCGTCGTCGGTTGAGCCCGGGGAGAGGCCTGGGATTGGGGAGCGGGTGGTGGCGTCGTAGGCGTTGATGTGGTAGGGGGTGGTATGTGTTGGTTGGAAGGGGAGGTTGGCGAGGTCGGTGGTGTGCTTGCCGCTGGGGTAGTAGGTGAAGATGGTGTCGAGGTTGAGTTCGGCGCCGAAGGATGAGGGCGTGTCAGAGGCGGTGAAGTAGCCGACTAGGCCGTCGTAGACGCGGTCTTTGTCGCCGATCTTGAGCTGCAGGTCATACTCCTCGAGCGGCAGCGGCCCGGACGCGCTGCCCAGGGTGGACTGGTTGCGGAAGGGGGGCTGGGCCAGCTCGATCGAGTAGCCGATGTTGGCCAGCACCAGGGGCCGCCCGACCATGGAGCTGAGGTAGTCGGCGTAGAGGCCCGGGGTGTGCGCGATGCTGTCGGCCGCGTTGTTGATCATCTGGATGAAGCTGGTCAGGTACACCGGGTCCTTGAACCGGGCGCACAGCGCGTCGAGGTGCACCAGCTTTGGGCCCAGGTCGGGGTAGACCTGGCCGAGGCTGTTGGTCGGCTGGTCAAAGGGCGCCCAAGACGGCGTCTCGACAGTCCCGAAGGGCCCGCCGAGGCGCACCTCACGGTAGAACCGCCCGTCGGGGAGAAACACCTGCAGCGCGTACTCGGCATAGTTCACCACGAGGAAGCCCCAGATGGGGTTCTCGGACGGCCATTCCGAGCAGGGCCGCCAGAGCCCCGGGCTGCCGTCTCCGCCCGCTTTCGGATCCCAGTGGAGGAAGGAGGCGTTGACGCGCGCGTCCTGGTTGATGGTGGGCGGATACTGCGCAAACTGGCACCGCCCAAAGCTGTCGCTGCCTACCGTCTTTGCGCTCTGGTAGCCAGGCTTGGTCGGGTCGGGGTCGAGGTGCTGCGGGTGGAAGTACTCGCTGATGACGGGATAGAGAGCGGGGATGAAGGCCGCCGGGGCCGGGTCGATGGCCGAGATGGCCTGCCCGAACTTGTCGAAGACGCTGAGCTTGGTGAACTTGAACTGGCCGTGGCAGACAGGCCGGAAGGGGGGGATGGTCGGGTCGGGATAGGGGACGTGGTTCGCGAACGGGACCTTGTCTGTCTGCGTGTCCATGGCCACGATCTGCTCGAAGTTGAAGCCGGCTCCGTCCTTCGCGGCGTCGACGGCGTCCTGCAGGGGCGCGCTTGCCCTGGTGATCGGGTCTCGATACGTCGGCTTGACGTGCGTTCCGTTCAGCCGGGTTATCAGGTGGTCTTGGAACCCGGACAGGGGAGAAGAGAGGTACTCCATCCGGCTGACATCGAGGAGGAACTTTTCTTGTTTCTTCTTGTCGACGTCTGCCTGTGTTTTGCCCGGAGGAAGCGGCCCGTCCTTCGCCTCGACGTACTTGAGGTCGTCGGGGAGGGCGTCCCGCGGGGTCGAGTTGAGCAGCCCCTGGATGGTCACCATCAAGCTCCAGCCCGGCTGCGGCAGCACCAGGATCCTCCCCTGGATGACGCGCTCGTCGAGATGCGGGTTGGTCTCGTCGCCCATGCCCGCGATGACGGCGTCTTCCCGGAGGCCGTACCGCCAGTGGGTGGCGCCGCCGACGGTGGGGTTGGAATCGAACGGCATGAGGTTCCAATTTTTCTTAAAGTCGATGTTGTAGTACCGGGCTTCCCACTCAACGAACAGCGGAAACCACGGCTGGCGGTGTCCCCAGCGGTCCCGGCCTTGGAACAACGCATCCAGCCCGTCCACGACTGCGTTGTCCACAACATGGTCGTGGTAGACGGGATTCACGAGCGGAGCCCTGGCCGCGCTATCCGGCGAGAGCTGGAAGAACTCTTCCAGCAGCAGCCGCACCCCGGCCTGGATATCCGCAGGCAACTTCGCCGACAGCAACGTGTCCCAGAGGGTCTTGAGGCCCGGCCAGGCGTCGCTCAAGTCATCCGTCACTGGCGTGATCTTGGACTGCAGCTGGGAGCTGAGACGGGCGTGCAGCTTGGTGCTCCAGTCGACGGGCCACGGGTTGGGGATGCCGGGAACCAGCACGGTCGGGTCCTTCTGGGTGTAAAAGCGCGGCTGGGCGGCCTTCTGAATCGGCCGGTTGACGATCTTTCCAGGGACATCGGGCCCGCCGAATGGTCCGAGACGCGTGTCTCGCAGCGCCGTGAGTCTGGTCTGGGCATTCTGCAGAGCTTTGACGCGGGCGTATTGCAGCGTCGTCGACCCGTCACGCCCCTTGAGGGAATCCGGCGGTGTCTTGATGACGTCCTGCAGCGCCGGGTCCGCCACAAACTCCCACCACTGGGCGAACAGATTCCATTGCTCGCCGCGGAGCTCCCGAGTCACCGAGTCAAGGGCAAACTGGGCTGCGTTGAGCTCAGCCAGCTGCGTCTCCTGCTCCGGCGTCGGCTGGAACACCTTGGCTGTGCGGTCCCCGGCTGCCGCTCCTCCCGCAGGGGGTGCTCCGGCGGCGGCGAAATGCCAAACACTACCGCTGTCCTGGGCGGGCTGGAAATTGTTAGCCGACAGCATGTCGATGGCCTCCTGCTGCGAGTCTACGTCGTCGGCCTGCTTGAGCAGGAGCGTCTCCAAGGACAAGATGTCGGCTTCGGTCTGGCTCAGGTCGGACTCGTCTAGCCCAGAGCGACTCTTAGATGGACCGCTAGCTTGCTGTCGATGTGCTCGGACGTAAGCCAGCACTGCGTCCAGAGGAGTGGTTCCTACCGTCAAGGGGTGCGAGTCTGGATTGGCCAGCTTTTGTCCAGCATCATCTCCGGGAACGCCAAAGGGTCTCGACGTGCCCGTGGTGTACGACACGCTGTAGACTGCGCCGTGGCACAGCACCCTCGACGTGCTGAATGCGTCAATGTCGGGCTGCGGTTCACCGGGCGGCGACGCCTTCAGGTCCATCGACAGGTCTCCGAGGATAGACGACAGCAACGCCCGTCGTCCGCTGTTGGTCATGGGATCTTGGGCCGTGTCCGCATGCCAGCCAACCGCATAGTAGCTGACGGTGGCAGAGGTGATGGCCGTGTTGAAGTTGTCGAACACCGAGAACACGTTGGCGTTGTGCGGAGCGTAGTCGGCAAAGAGAGGATTCGCGGCTCCGACCACGTTCAGGGGTACGTACTGGTCGGGGGAAACTCTTGGCTGGTTGATCCAGTCGGGCGGCAGCTGGCTGACCTCTGTACGGCGGCCGATGAACAGCTCAGCCTGGGCGTCCAGGGATCCGGAGGCGTTGCTACCCCGGATGAAGGGCGCGCAGTCGAGCTCAATGTCGCCCGGGATGTCCTCGATGTTGCGCACTCGGTTGCTCTCGATGACCCAGGCAGTGAATTCTGCCACCTTGCCGGATGTGATGGCATCTGCCGGTGTGAATCCGGGGTGGATACGGCGGATCAACAGCCACCGGTCTGGAGCCGTCCTGAATTTCGGGCTGGAGATGTCTGACCCCTGATCCGCCGTCTGTCCGGCTCGGTAGGCGCGAGGGATCATCCAGTGCACCCAGACGCCCTGGCGGTCCGGCCGCGGCTGCCCCGTGAAGATGTCAGTAAGTCTTGGGTTCGCCGCCGCCGGCGAGGCGTTGTGCAGGTCATGGTGCGGAAGCACATCCGGCTCGATCAGGGATGGCTCTGTCCTGAGCCAGGTGAAGTTTGGCTGGCTCAAAGGTGCCAACGTCGAGTTGGGAAAGCTCCCACTGCCAGGAGACTTGTGAGGAGAGTTCGCTCATGGGCGACTGGGAACAAGCTCACCATCCTGCCGATGTCACCACGCACGCATCGACCTTGACCGGAACCAGCAGGAATGGAGGATTCTGGCTGGCCATTGCGTCGACAAATCAAAAGGGGTCCCGCGAACGAGTCGTGCACGCGGGTAGGCCCGTTGGCTCAAAGTCAAGGCGTGGAAAGCCTACCCCTGACTTGCCGCGTGTGGTTCTTGGTGCGGCTCCGGGTCAGGCTTTGGGAACCCGGCGATATTTGAGGATAGAGGTCAGTAATTACTTTGTCGTTTCAGTTTGCTCTTGGAAGCTTCTGCACTGTTAGTAACCGTGGAGTGACGTAGGAACACGGTAGTTGCAGTCGACGCCTGGGGGTGATGACGTCTGGACAACGTACATCCGGACCCACCTACCAGCTGCTGTTATGACAACAGGACTGACAATGCCGACAGGGCAAGGAGCGTCAACACGGCCATCAGCAAAGCCCCAGTCTGGTTACTTTTCTTGCAAGAGGAGCTGAACGAAACATCTTCTCATCGTCAACATGGTCTCGTCGCTTCCGGCTCCAGCTCCCGGAGATGCAAGGCGTCGAGTGTTCCAGCATCTCAACCGCCAGCTCAAGTCTGTCTCGGTGCCCCAACATGCCGTGGCCAGAGATGCTGCAACGGCAGAGAGCAGCCGCGGCCATGATGGAAGCGGTGCTGCCCCGACGCCGCCTCCACAGCCGACGCATCTCGACGTGGGCATGATGGAGCTGTACAGCCACTACTTTCCGAGCCTGCAAGCTGGTCTCTACGACATCGAGGTCAAACAGACGGTCCGAGATCCCACCGCAGGCCCCCCTCTACCGACTCCCGCCCCAACACCGCCTGGTCCTCCTGCTCCCCCGTCACGGCTGCCTCTCACCTCCAAGCAGCAGTTCAACGTCAGCGCACCACGGTTTGCTCTGCCAAGTAACTCAGTTCACCAGTTATACCCACCACAGGGACTTGGTGACCACTACAACGTGCTTCCTCATATGGTGTTTGAAGATGCCAACCTGCCCTGGGAGCGGGCGGCCAGCGCCATTGACGACGCCGAGGAAAAGGGGGCGGCGTCCGGAGCCGGCGCGGGAGGCACGAAACATGAAGCTGCCGTTCCTGTTGGCGGGCGAACTGCCCGGCCTGCTGGCAGGAACATGGTTCCATGGCTCGCCCTCATGACCTTTAGCGAAGACGAGCTGAAGCTGACGCCGACGCAACTGCTGCCTCGGAGCTCAAAGGGGATGTTTCCCGAGGGAGACCCCAAGGTCCCGCCCAAAGTCTCAAAGCCAAACGGAGACTTTCCCCCGCCAACACCGGGCAAGCCAGTGCCCCACGAGCAGGACCGGGCCACGTTCGCCGTGAAGCTGACCATGGCGGAGTATCTCGGCCTCGGCCACAAGGAGCAGACGGTGACGGTCGATGGGCAGAGCTTCCCTGTGCCCGTCATCGTCCCTGTGGTCCAGGACGGCGACATCCGGTTGGACCAGCAGGTCGACACCATTTTCGTTCCGGCAGCGCTGTTTGAGAATCTCTTCAAGGACTACGACAACGCCGGCGTCCAGACAGTGCCGGACTTGCACCGCTACAAGTATCTCGCCCACGTCCGAGACCGGCAGGATGTGGAAAACATGACGGGCGCTTCCGACTCGGAGAGCGGCGTCTTTTCTGTTGTCCACGCCCACAGAATCGGGCCCCTGGGCTTGACCGAGCCGAAGCCCCTGATTGTCCATCTGGTCACGCTCGAGGGCATCGAGGACAACATCACGTTTCCGCTGTCGAGCCTGGGCAAGACGCACGTCGCACTGGTGTCGCTGTACAGCTGGACATACCTGTGTCTGCCTCCCGACTCGGTCAACTTCATCGACACTATGAGGAACATCGGCGCCAACATCCAGCCGGCCATGGACGACGTCTGGCTCCGGGCACCCCAGGGGGCAAGGAGTGCTGTGGCATCCTCCCGGTTCGACACAAAGCCGAAAGCAATCGTGAATCGGCTCCAATCTCGGCTGAAGGACGGCTTCGTGCTCCAGCGGTATCTGCTACAGACCGGAGAGAGAACAGTGTCCTTCTACCGCGGACCTCTGACCCCCAACTACGTGCACCCCATCCGGGCCGCGTGGTGGCCGGACCAGACCAACTTCTCCACCGACTACCAGATCCTCGACAAGACTTTGGGCATCATGGACATCACGTATTCGGCCGCGTGGCAGCTCGGGAGGACGCTGGGCACGGCGGACCAGGCCTTTTCGGCAACCCTCGTGCGGCTCCGGTCCGTGATCCAGACGACGGCCAGGAGAGGGGCCATGAGGAAGCAGGCGCCCGATCGAGCGGCCAAGTCGAAGCGGGAGGTCTTCCACTCTCTGGCGGCCTCCATGCGGACCTTGAGTCGGCTGAGCACAGCCCCGCCCGGCCGTCACAAGGTCGACCCGAGCAAGCGTTTCCAGGTGCGAGGCCCAGGGACGCCAACATTCTTGGAAGCTGCCTCTTCCTCTTCAACAGCAACGGAACCGGCTCGGGTCCCTGTAGATGCGGAAACCGTCCACTCTACCTTCATGGCGGCCCACATTTCCAGAGCCACCGAGAAGATGGCTTCGGGCATGGCCCCTGGGCAGCAACCGCCGCCCCCTGGCGTCAGTGACGATGACATCGTGTTTCTGCCGTACAACGAGCTCAAGGTTCCCGCGTCTGGCGACTGGAAGCTGGTGCAGGACTGGATCATGAACAGCCTGTTCTTCCACAACATTCCGCCGCACTACCTCGTCCCGGACCCGTCGTTTCTCCCCCAGGAATCGATGAGGTTCTTCTACATCGACTCGAACTGGATGGACGCCTTCATCGACGGCGCGCTGAGCATTGGCAACCACCTCAGCCAGAAGACCGACGTGGTCCGGCAGGCCTTCAAGCAGTCCCTCAACGCGTACCTCAGCACCCCGTATCGGGACGACCACCCGGGTCTGAACTACTTTCCGCAGGTCCCCTGCTTCGGATTTCTCCTCCGCAGCTCCGTGGTGAAGGCATTCCCGACGCTCGAGGTCCACGCCAAGTGGCGGGCAGCCGATGACCCCGGCGGGTCTCGCCTGCCCGTCCTCCGGCTCGAGGCCCTGGGGGGTGATGTCCTGCTGTGTCTCTTTGACAGGCTGCCGGGCTCGCCGCACTGGGATCCCGAAGACCAGATCACGCTGTCCCAGCCGCCACACCAGCAGTTCTTCAGGCTCGGCGGCGACAAGGCCGTGACCACCGACACGGTCGAGGTCTCGTTTCGGTACCTCTTTACCTCAGAGGAGCCCAAGATGGACCCCGTCCACCCGGAGAAGCACTTCGACCCCAAGACTCCCGTGGCGATCATCACCTGGACAAAAGGGGCAGGGCCCGGTCTACCGCCTCTCGAACTGCCGCCGCTGCCTCCCGATGCGTCGCCTGAGGAGAAAGCCGAGCAGCAGCGCATGATTGATGCCCACAAGGCCGAGGAGGCCACGCTCCGAGCAGCCGCACTCCCGGCCAACATCTTCGACTGGACGTCCAACACGCTCATGCCCAAGGAGTTTGCTCTCGCTTGCACCAAGGTCCTGAGCACCTTCATCCCGAACCAGTTCTTCAACGACCCCGTGCCGACGTCAGCCGTCACGGCCACCATGCTCGCCAGCCACATCTCCCAGATGAGCATCGCGGTCCCGGAATCGTCTCCGGGGGAGGACATCCCCACGCAGCCACCAGACCCGGTCAATAATCCGCGCCAGATAAGGATGGGCCTGTCCATTTCCCCAAATACAGACCCCTCGACCTGGATTAAGGTGCCGCAGTCCGCCAACCCGCCAACCACCACGCCGCTCCCAGCACCCCCGGCACCTCCTCCTCCCGACAGCCACCGCGCCCGGCCCTGGGCACCCCCTTTTCAACCTGTCCCAGACGCCTACCTAAACAAGGTGACGCAACCCACCATTCCCCCAGACCAAATCACCAACCTCGACCCAACCTCCAACTTCCTCGCGCGCGAGTGCGGACCCCAATACCTCGCCAAAGCCTACGCCCTCGGCACACCCGCCCCTTCCGGCCCCAGCACACCAGGCACAATCCCCATCTTCCCATCCCCGTCCGACCCGCGCGCCGCACCAATCGACCTCGTCATCGCCCTAACCCCCTGGCCACCGAACCACCAACCCGCCCCGGACAAAATCCACAACCTGCAACTCTTCCAAGTGGAAGTAACCCTCCCCCTGGGCTCGGGAGCCCCCCACCTCGCGAGAGAGTACGCCGGCCCGGGCGCCAAAATGCTGGCTAACCCGCGCTTCAACGTGCACGTCACCCCGCTCTCGGCGAGCGCCGTGCGCTTC
>RANZ01000756.1:0-10732 GCA_009805285.1 Neurospora terricola FGSC 1889 | reverse complement strand
GCCAGCATGTTGTTGCTGACAGGCGCCTCCGACACGGCCAGCCACCTGTCCAGCCGCGTGCGCCAGCTCGACCTCGAGAAGCAGCGCGTCGAGGATACCCTGCGCGTGGTCGAGCTGGTGGCTGAGCTGAAAGCGTGCGTGGCGGGTGTGGTCGGTAGCATGGGCGCTCCGCAGGACTGGGAGGCTGCGGCGGGGTATGTTGCGAGGGCCGCGAGGGTGCCGGAGGAGATTGTGAGGTCAAGGTTTGCGGCTGCGGTGGTGCCAACTGTTGAGGTGCCGGATGCCCCTTGGGTGACGCTGGAGAATGCGAGGGAGAGTTTGTGCGTGCTGTTCTTGAGGGAGTTTTGGAAGGCGGCGAAGGAGGATGATCCGGCTAAGATTACGCGGTTTTTCAAGTTGTTTCCGTTGATTGGACGGGGCGATGTCGGACTGGATGCGTATGGGCAGTATGTCTGCCAGGGCGTGGCGGATAGGGCGAGGGCGATTTTGAAGGATGGTGTTGGGGCGGTGGGAGGAGTAGCTAATGCTAATGCTCCGGCGACGCTTCGGCCGAAAAAGGACGGCATTTTCTATGCCAATGCGTTGAATCTGCTGTTTGGGCATATCACACAGATTGTGGATGGCCATGGTGGGCTGGTGGAGAGGCACTATGGCGGGGGAAAGATGATCAAGGTTATTGAGCGGTTGCAGGGCGAGGCAGATGTGCAGGGCGGCATCATCGTAGACTCTTGGAGTGATGAGCGTGGTGTCGACCGGGCCTTGACAGATGTGAAGAGTTATCCGTTCTCGTTCCTGGTGCAGAGCTTCCTGCCACAGAACCGTGGGTTCGGAGCTCCGCCACGTCTGAACTCGCCTGCTCCCGGCACTGATGGTCGCAACAGCGAAGATGAGGGTGTTAGCATGAGGGAGGTGGATGCCCTGCTCAGCGAGATTGCCATCATGCTAAGCAGGTGGTCTGCCTACTCCCATCTCCTTGCCCAGAAGTGCATGGTAAGTTTTCCACATGCCATTCGTTGAGGAATTGTAGCTAACCTTCGGTCTGTCAAGGAGCCTGGAGTACCGGAAGATGCACCATTAACTATGCCCGAGGTGCTCACCAAGTCTAACCTGAGCCGAAAGGTTTCAGGCAAGCTTGTTATGCCATATAATGTTCTAACCACTTTCTTCTTCCGGCGATCTGTTGAGAAAGCATTCCAGCTAGACGAGTGGCCAACCGGATTGTCCTTGAGGATGAGCAAACCCATCGACAGCAGCCCACCATTTATCATTTCAGCAGTTGAAGATGTCATGTACATCGGGAACACCGTGATCATCAGATCCATCTCTACGTCTCAAAGAGGCGTTATAGACTCTGTTCTCCCTACAATATCGAGCTTACTGGGTTCGGACTTTGTCGGTATGATTCAGCGCAAGATGCGCGATGAGTGCTACCCCAAGCCCGTGATCCAAGGCGGGTTCCCACCAGAAGACAAAATCATCCAGTTCATCGTACTCATCAACAGTCTCGACATGGCCGAGGAATACCTCACCCGCATCATCACCGGCATCCTAACTCCGGGAGAACAATCAGTCAACGGCGGCACCGGAGCCCCCTCGCAGGCCAGCTCCCTCAAGAACTCCTTCCCGTTCAAGAACGACCTCAAAGAAGTGACCACCCGCCTGAACAACCTCCACCACTCATTCACCGCAAAAGCCACGGAGCTGCTAAGCGAAGGAATCAAAGTCCTCTTCAGCCAAGTCGTCCGACCGCGTCTGCGCCCCATTCTCTCCGACACCTTCCGCGACGCCGACTACACCATGACCGAGGAGGAGCTCCTCGACCTCTGCGCTGCGAACGACGAAAACGAGGACGACGTGCTCGAGCAGGTGATGCGCCGCTTCGAGGAGGGCTGGGACGCCCTCATGAAGCCGATCGCGCGCCTCATGACGCCCAAGACTTTTAGTACTGTCCTGGACCACACGGCGCAGCACCTGGCCCGCTGGCTGGAGAAGCGCGTGTGGAGCTATGCGGGCTCGCAGACTAGGGGAGCGAGCCCGTACGGCGCCATCAGGATGGAGAGGGACTTTTCGGGGATTATTGGCACCATCAGTAAAGGGAACTATGCGGTGCGCGAGGTGTTTGGACGCACGTTGCAGATACTGATGGTGGCGAATATGGAGGATGAGGAGTGGGAGGAGCTGATTGTTACGGATGGAGCGGCGGGCGAGGATGGGGAGGATGGTATGTTGTGGGTGCTTAGTGAGGATGAGAGGAGGAAGGCCAGGACGATTGTTAGGGTGGCGTAGGTTCGTTCTTGTGCTTATTCCAAAAGCTTCCCTCCTACAGCACAGCGCCTGTTTTTCGTTATTACCAACCATACAGAATATATGTTGGGCCTTTTCTCGTTTAGTTCGACCCCTACCAAAGAATCAAATAGTACGCTTGGAGCAAAGGCTGTTGTGGTCTTCGTCGACCACTTCACAGCTCGGGCATGGAAGTGGACTGGCCAGATAGCCACGCAAAGGCAACACAACTGCATACCTCGACTTCAACCCGCCTTCGATCTCTGGCCCGCTTTCTTACACACATCATCGACCGAAGTTTGCAAACCAGGTTGGATTTAGGAGTTGCCTCGGCTTCGAGTCATTCAAAACGCTTACATACACATCTGGTAGTCTGGATGCGGTTCAATAACTCCCAAGTGAATGAGGGTCCAATCCCGTTACAAGCCGTCTAACTGAAAGACAGGCAAATGCCAAGTACGCTTTTCTTGTTTCTTGTTCTACTGTGTAAAGGCCTTGTTTGTTCAGGAACCCAAGGGATGCGTCCTCTTGGACCCTCGTGCCCTTCTTCTTGTTCAAAGTCATCTTCTTTTGTATTCTTTATTGTAAACCCTTGCGGCGTGGCTTTACGTGGTCGGACCGCTTTTCCGTCTTTTCGGTACCGAGGGGGCTTTGATCTTCTTTCATTGTACCTTCCTCTTGCTTACTACTTCTTTCATGTCTCTTTGCCTGCTTTCTTTTTAGTCCAATGGTCTGTGAGGGTTTTTCATTGCAATGTATACATTCAGATTTTATTAATGATCGATCGCGAGTACGACGCTCAATAACAGCGAACAGCGAAGATTCTGCAAGCAGCGCGGCAAAGACATCATCATGATGATGCCTTGTCGACTTGCTTGGTACGTCGGCTTTGGGTGTGATTTTCTGATTGCATCAAGTACTCAATTGTGACTCCTCTCTTTGCGCGATCGAGATAGGGTACCGAACGGTCGTAAGAATAAACCGAACACGGACGATCCAATACCGCTCGTTGTGGTTGAGAAAGGCCGTCGCAAAACTGTGATAGGGATTCTTCCAGCCAGAAACTGCCTAGAGGTTGGGTTCAAAGGAATAATAAAGACGCTTGGATGTGTAATGTACTGACCGTGACATGTTCGGTTTATTCTTACGACCATTCGGGTACGTAGAGAGTTGGATATGCGTGGGCCGTGGGGGGCAACGGCGAAGACAACCACTTTTGGTAGCCTTTAACGTTGCATTTTGCAGAGTTTGCATCTTCGATGATCGATGGATTTGTGAAAATTTTGAGGGAAGAAAAGGATGTGATGCCTTGCGGTTTGCCACCTGTTAGTTCGGTTGTTGGTCGGTTGGTTGTTCAAGATGCACGGAACACTTGGAAGAGGGTGCGAGTTGGGTTGGTTCTTTTGGTCTTTGCAGGTGATCGGCTTGCGTATCACACCATCCCTGGATGGGACTCTTCTTGCTCCCTCGAGCTTCGCTACTGTCAATTTTTTTTTTTTTTTTTCCTTCCAGAAGATATGAAGGTGCATAAAGCATGAAAGTTGAATTGGAGTGTAAAGATGGGGGAGGCATGCAGGTCTTGGAGTGACCATATAAAGGCCAGAATGCGCTTCGTTTAATATCGAACTTTTCATTGGCGCGATGACCGAGTGGCCTAAGGTGTTTGACTCGAACTACCATTCGAGGTCTATCAAATCTCTTCGGGTTCATGCATGTGGTTGATGGAAGAGAGAATGCATCAAGGTAGTTGCGTGCCGTCAATGCTTAGGAGGGAGGACAAAATGTTCCATATAAGTGAATTGTTTCATACAGAATGATAACTAAATCGAAGGCGCGATGACCGAGTGGCCTAAGGTGTTTGACTCGAACTAGCGTCGAGGTGTATCAAATCTGTTCGCAGGCGCAGGTTCAAATCCTGCTCGCGTCGGCACATTCTTCTTTTTGCATTTTTTTTTACAAGCCCACAGCTTCTACTTCTGATGCAAGGGAAGCTGTCGTTTTTTTTTCTCTCTCTTTGTTTGAACTTTGTTCTTTTCCATTCCTTTTCATTGTTGACTTAATGAGTATAAAGTTTTGCGGCTGTATCGTCGGAGATTTAAAGGTACCACAAGGGGAAGCGCTCTTGCACAACGCCAATCTAATCGTCCGGACGCAGTAACACAGAAAATGTCAGATACGAGAAGGAGCAAATCAGGGGTTGGAACGCCGAATCCTCCTTCCAATTTTCTGGAATGTCTTCAAAATCGTGTCTCCCCGCTCCTAACAAAGAGGGTCATTCTCCCTTGCAGTCTATGCCATGTCCCCAACTCTATAATGGACGCACGTCATTTCCTGTGATACCCAAGCGAATTGCAAGGCTATCGCCAGCTCCATGAAATGTGGAACACCAAGCATCCTGTCATTACCGGTATCTCTAGGCGATATCAGTGTATGCCTGAGACAGACCGCCCAAGACCAAACCCATACAAGGGAGTCCTTTTCTCTTCCTCCTCGGCTTGTCATGTATGGTGTCATGTACGCAAATCTGGCGGCGCATTCTGCACATGGTCTGATCCTGCTGCGAATGCGTGGAAGACAGGAGAAGACAGGAGGACAACAGCACGGCAGCAAGCATGCGGGTGACATCCGACGTGGCACGCATACAATGGTGAAAGATGCCTTCTCTCAGGAATGTCTTGACGGTGACTCTCTCGCAGGGCTGGCGACCGTAACGGCAACCAACATGTTTCCAAGTTTCCAGTTGAGTCCTCTGAGCCGGCTGCAACCTCACCGCATCCGGGGACCCAAAATAAAAACTCTTTATCAAAGGATCGTAGGCTCGCTTGGGATTCTGGGCTGCTGGATGCAATGCAAGAGAGCCTGGCGAGAGCCTGGCCGGCGCATGCCAAGTGGTTGGCACGGCCAGTCAGCAAGAAAACATATCCGGGCATTCATTTTGGTAATTTGCGATGGTCAGGGAAGAGGCCGGATCGCCAGTAGTGTAGTGGAATTGAATTGGATGGTGGATAGTGGGTGGATGGTGTGCTGGATGCGGTGGGCTGTGGTGCGGGTGTCTCAGTGGCGAAGGGTTCTCTGTGACTCTGTTCCTTGCAGATTTTCAGGTACAAACCAATCAGACGGCGCCGGCTCTACATGTTGCAGGGTACCTGACAGGGGTCGTTGTTCCCGCCTTTTTGCGACGAGCGGTTGAATGAAGACGGTTTGCCATTTGATGGTTTGCCTTTGAACCCAATTTTATTGCGGTCCCCCAATCCCGCGGCAGGCCCAGGTTTGTCAGCTGGAGGCTCCTCCGACAGTCGAGTGACAGGCCTCTCTGAGTGCCAGGCACAGCGTGACAGCGAGCACACATCCAGCTGAGTGCCGCATGGCAAGTGGCACTGGGGGTCGGCGCCGAAAAGTCTTTTTCTCCCAGCGGCAGGGACTGGCCAATCGAGTCAGCCAATTTAGCTCATCGGCTGTGTCCAAGCGTCCCGTTGGGAAGCTGCCCTTGGAAGGGACCATCAGTTGATTCAAAAGGGCCCGTTCCCACACCCTTCCCCAGTTTATGCCGCCCTCTCGATCTTCCTGCTTTCTTTCCCCTTCAACCACCGCTATCCCAGCAATCATCACACTCCTTTGCTTGTCGCTCCGGCTTCAGCCCCACGCTCCTTTACAGCACATCACAATTATCAACGAGTGAGAATCCCGAGGATCTACTAGTACTCTCCCCACGTCCTTCGACACTTTCAACGCCGGTTTCGTCGAAACAGCTCAGCCTTACAACAAACACAACAACAGCACCTTCGCAAACAAACATCAAAATGCAGTTCAAGAGCATCCTCACCGTCTTGGCCACTGGCCTCTCTCTGGTTGCCGCTCAGGCTGACGCCGCCGACACCACCATGACCTCCACGGCCACCATGACTTTGACCGTTACCATCACCTCCTGCAACCCTACCGTCTCCAACTGCCCCGGCAACGCTCCGGCTACCAGCACCAGCACCAGCTCCATCGAGACTTCCAGCGTCGTCCTCACCACCTCGTCGGCGGCTCCGGTCGAGACTACCTCTTCTAGCTCGATCGCCGTCATCCCCAGCACCAGCTCTTCGTCTACTCTGTCCTGGTCCTTCCCCCAGGTCAACTCAACCACTCTCGCTGGTCCTACCGCCAGCCAGCCTCTCACCTCGGCCTTCATCACCCAGACCCAGAGCGCCGTTGTCACTGCCAGCCAGCCCGCTGGTCCTTCTTCCCCCGTTACCGCTGGTGCTGCTGGCCTTGCCGCCCAGTCTGGACTTTTGATGTCCGTCCTCGCCTTGGGCGCCGCTCTCTTGGCTTAAATGTCGTGATCTAGCTTTGTGGCTGGGCCATGTACATACGAGACCATCTGCTGCATACTTCATCATCATCACCACCATCATCTACGCGCCATTTACTGGAGCGTAATTAACGACCGCATCCGAATTTCCTTCTTTTCTGGTGCTACTTTCGACTTTCGATTCTGACTACTCACGGATGATACCCGTATCTTTGATTCTTGAACAATGGGTGGTGTTACATGGCTTGGGGCTCTTTGGCGGGGAAAGGATTTCTTTGTTTGATACCACAATACCGGGCAAACTAAAAACCTTTTTATATTTTCCTTTATCCTCAGACAAATTTGTTCATTGGGGCTACTGGTTGGCATATTCTTAGAAGGTTTTAGAAACAAGGGAACTCGGCACCAGGGGCTTATGGGTTTTGGACCTACTAAGCCAACGGCCTCGGGGTGGATAAAAAGGGTGTATATAGAGAAAGCTTTCATGTCGCACGACGACGACAAGGCGAACAGGTCGCATGCGATATGTGCTGCCGAAAATGGAATGGGATGTAAAAGTCAAGAACTGAATGATCCTCCCGTGTCACTGCACGATGTTGCGATAAACACTG
Organism: Neurospora terricola FGSC 1889; assembly: GCA_009805285.1. Taxonomy (NCBI): domain Eukaryota; kingdom Fungi; phylum Ascomycota; class Sordariomycetes; order Sordariales; family Sordariaceae; genus Neurospora; species Neurospora terricola. The sequence continues at coordinate 3,544 of RANZ01000756.1, read as the reverse complement.
TTGTCCCGACTGACGTAACTAGTCTCTGCCTCTTGTTTCATGTGTGTAATATCGTGTTCAGCCCTATCGTGGAGGAAATACCGATGGACGCTAGAATAGGCTTTTGAAACCTTGTCTCAATGCTGTCCCCCTCGCCCATCATGGAGTCAGCTCGCTCGGGTAGTGATAATCTCACAGACGTAGACTTGGATGGGAAGGCTGATGACTCCGCAACTGTCGTCGTCGATCGTTCTTTCGTGTCTATCCGATCAGCCTCAGTGTGGATATTACATACACGGATAACGCCGCTTTCAATCTCAGCTATCTGTACGTTGTCTGACGCCCATTGCTGTCGAATCCTTCTGCCTGGCTTCTTTTCGCCTGCTTATTCCTTCTCACTGAGCCCAACTCGCTGTGTTCATTCCGATGGACAGCGGAGCGGCCTCTCCGCTTTTGACATATTCTCTCCGTTTTCCGTTGTGTTGTGTTCGATAAACTTGAATTCTCGTCCACCACTCGTGTCCGATCGTTCGTATCCACTGTGGTATGGACTTCGGCGGCCCTCATTCTTCCCGACAGTACCTCTTCTCTCTCAATGTCGTCTCAACAATTTCCCTTCGCACAGTTCGTGCATAGACTTTGGGTCCCCGGAACTACCGCCCTGCAACCGTGTGTCGCGTGGTGATCACAGGGCTTATCGGCCATGATGGTTTTGATCTTGTATTGTCTGTCTTCACTGTCAGAACTCATCGGCAATGCTTCTGACGACGAGCGTACCTTTTCCTTGACTTTTCGTTCCCTTTAGCAGTTGATTGTCTGACTTCGCGCACAAAGGGGCCACTGGGTGTCGAACAATGGGGGATGAAAGCGGTGAGAGTTGCTGACGATGAAGAAAACGAGTGTATGGCAGACGGTCAATGTCGATGAGACGGTTACCAGGATTCTCTGCTCAACGCGTACATATTGCACCCACGAACAAGAAGGGGAGGGAGTTCGGAACTCTTATACTTTGTCATTACCATCCCCATCCTGTACTGCCCATTTTGCCCTTGATCCGAGTATGGTATGGGTTATAGAATGGAGGGTACCGAAGCTGTGGTTCGCTGACATACGCTATCTGTTGTACCACGTTCTGTTGTTGCTGTTGCTGTTTCTGTTGTTGTATGCTCGCAGGAAACGCATGTCTCATGATCAGGGGGAATGGGAGGTGTGACGGGTAAACAATTCCAGACTTCCGATTCGGTGACCCAGGGTGACCCAAGGTGACGCAGGGTAGTGTTAAAACAGCCTTGACGTGTAGTCAAGGGGGGGTACTATACTACACTTAGTTAGCTGTTAGACTAGGTAGGATAGGTAGTCAAAAACCTCGTCAACATCCAGGTGAGTGTTACTATAAAAGTATGCATTGCATGCTTCAGTTCTCTTCTGGATCGGATGCAGAGCACATAGGTAGGGTGTGCTCTGATGATGGGGCGTTACATCCATCCATTCAACAAGGTTTAAGCATCTCAAGGCGGTGTAGAACTGTAGATATGGCAATTGACCAATGGTTTTATCCTTACCTTGTCTTCCCGACCTCCCATGGCCATATGTCTCCCCGGGTTTTTGGAGCTATACACCATCTTTCACCGAACTTCAATCAGTGGGTTACTATAAATGTCACATTGATATGGTAACATTCTGAGTACTCACCGACACGAACGACATGTCGAAACGCTGCAGCTGCGAAGTCGTATTCCGATTTCAGATTTGAATCATCGAATCAAGCTCGGCACAACAGGTCGTTCCTTCCAAACGCAGTCAACCTTCAGTCGTCTTCCTATCACCTATTCCACCCACTTGATACTTTACTTGACTTCATTTCTCGCCATGAACTTCTGCTTACTGTTGTCAGCAAGGTCTAAAAGTATGCTAAGCTCGTGATGCACACCACCACATGAGCTATCAGAACATGAACTGGCGCCGGCCACGCCAAGTCAGCGTGAACAGCGAAGCATAGGCACTCTCAAAAACAACGAAAGGAATAAATCAAAAGAAAATAAAAAGCCAAACCCGAGCTTTCTGTTTCTCTGAAATCTTGTCGGAAAACCCCTTGAGTCGCGGACTCTTGGCTGGGTACCGCCGTGTGCGGTGTTGCAGATGAATGTTCGACGATTCGGTGATCTATTCAACTTCAGTTGTCAATTAGATGTGAGGGAGTAATGGGAGAAAACTTTGCGAGGATGTTGACGGTCCGTTGAACTTGAGTAAGCAAGAACACCCACTGGGTGGGCACCTTCCAGGCGGTATGACTTCGGAAGCCGGGATGGGAAGTTGTTACAGGTCTTTTCTTTCAAGTCCTCGCCGTTCGGTCTTTCCCCGAGAGAAGACAAAGAGAGATGAACTTGAAGAATATGCAAGAGCACAGGACCTAGCGCCGCTGTGTTAAGGAAGGAGGCTCTTCAAGCACCCTTGGTGAACGATTGGAGTCACCACGGCCGACTTAATGGTCTTCTAGGTTGATCCCTAGCACCAAAACACCAACTGTCGCACATCACCGGTTGAGATAGAAGAAAAACGATATGAGCCCAACACTTTATTATTTTAATTGTTCCATCCCAGAAAGAACACTTCCCCACTCTACGTTACCCGCTGGGTAGCCGTACCTCTTCCACGTGGCTCCTCCTCCGTTCAAGTACACCCTCCCTGCGTCCCACTCTCGTAGGTAGTCATCGACCATCCAATTTAAGGCTGGCTAGTCCCCTGAAAGTTAACGCTAGTGCTCGTCTTGCCAGTGGCGGCCTTGTCGAGCTCAATGTTCTTGTTAAGCTTCTTGGTCTCCTCAGCGATCTTGGCCGAGTTGTCCTTGCCCCCCTTGGCCTGGTCGATCTGCATGGCCAAAGTAAAAAGCTTGAGCTTGAGAACCTTGTTCTTGATCTTGCCGACCTGAAGCGCCGCGCCGGCCGTGGTCTTGGTGCCGCCGGCGGCCTTGATGGCCTCGTTGAAGCCGCCCGCCTCGGTCTCGGCGTTCTCGGCCGTCTGGCGCGCGGCTTTGATGATGGCCAGGTCGGCGTCGGAGACGGAGGCTAGGTTGTTTTCGTCGATCTGTTTGCGGTAAGTGTTAGATGCGTGTTGTAGGGAAGGGTCGTCGTGGAAGAGTTCTATGTAGAATAACTTACAGGAAACTTGGCCTGGACTTCAGCCAGGGCGTTACCTCCAACGCCGCTGGAGACTTGGAACTGGGAGTAGCTCTGGGCAGAAAGAGCCCGCTTGCTTAAGCTGCGGGTGTCAACCTCGCAGGGCGCAGCGAGGGCGGAGGTAAGGAGAGTGAAGACGAAGGCAAACTTGAACTGCATTTTGGCTGTTGGAGGATGTATAGACCTGTAGAGGTGGTGGTATAAAATGAAAGTGTCTTTGGAATGGAACGTAGAGAATGTAGAAAGTACAACTAAAAGACAGCGCAGCTGTAAGTCGAAAAGAATGATTTAAGTGAAGGGCTTTGATAGAGAATGAGAATGGAAACAAATCGGTCACTCTCTCGCCGGATGGTCTTGCATCTTATAAAACATCCAATCTTCAGGCACCA
>RANZ01000755.1:0-10748 GCA_009805285.1 Neurospora terricola FGSC 1889 | reverse complement strand
GCGGCTACGGGATGGCCCCGCCCTGCGCCGACATCTCACCCGCTGCGCTGCGAGCGCAGTGCTCGCTCGCCATGGCCGAGGCCACCCTCCTGGCCGTGCTCAAGGACGATCCGTACCCGGCCGTGGTGGCGCAGGATCGGAACAAGAACGATACCGAGTGGATGTATAAGGCGCCGGATATTCCCAAGGTTAGGGCCCATCTGTTTGCGCGCTTGTGTCTGGCGGCTAGCGAGCACGCGGCGCAGGCGTACTCGTTGTGTGCGGGACTGGGGCGGACGGGCGGTGGAGGCAAGGTAAACGAGGGTTTTCTGAAGTATCTAGATAACTTGAGGCGCACAAGTAGAGCGAAGGCGTGTCGGTTCTTTGGCATTGACTCGGAGCTGGGCGGGCAAACTGGGACGGCGATTGCATGGTTGAATGCGGGACTGCAGGAGCTAGGAGTTGAAAGAAACCCTTCAGAAGCTGGCGGTAAGAAGAGCGGGGGCTTTGGCAGGTTAAAAGAGAAGTGGACGGAGAAAAGGGAAGACAAGAAAGTGGAAAGGGGGTTAGATTGGGGGGCAGATGCGGGGCGGCTTGAGGAGACAAGAGTGTATGAAATGCTATGGGAGAAGTGGTCGAAGCAGAATGACACGGTGAGATTCCATTCCAAACCAGTTCTACATGTCCCACGGTTTGACTTGTATTGTGAACTAACATCATCGCCTCTTGCCTCAGATAATGACCCAAGTCGTCCCTCCATCGGGGCCATTACTCCAACAGATGCCCATGGGTAGGGAGATTCACACTCTCAAGCCCTTTCAGCCGCCACAGCTAGATCCCCCAACACTAGAGGCCATGCGCGCACCACCAGACAAGTCGGACGATGCTGCTCTTTATCCTAGCTCGGATGAGGACGATACGATGATAGGTACCACAATAGGGGCATTTCCAGGTACGCAGGGGGACTATAGGACGGGTACCCCTAACTACTATTGATGAAGCCTTTTCATCGATCGATGGCTGTGACGAGGAGGATAAAGTGTCGCAGACCTTTGTTGTGGTCCAGAGGGACGTAATTACATCGATACCTATTTGATGCGCAATCTGAGCGTCGCATTTGGAACGCAGTCTGGAAACACCACGCGAGACCAGGATAATTGAATCTCCGGAAGTTGATTATGACGTGTAGTTTCTATGTCTGAATTTCCTCCAGCGATGTCGGCGCGAGGAGAATATGTACATCGGTAGCATGAAAACCGTGCGCACCATGACATAACACATCAGGCAGCTAATATCTAATGCTGAGATGTATACATGCAAGTATAACCATGTTCCCCGCCCGCCTGTACACTCGGGGACCTGTGACAATGTGTCCCCTGAAAAATATGCCAACAAAGACGCCCGATTTTTGACTTTCCTGATGACCAAATGCGCCCGTAAACCCTTGAAGAGCATACCATAAAACATGCTTAGAACCCAAACTCAAAAGGCAAGAAGCTCTCATTAACTACTCATCGTCATCGTCAACGATGGCCCGTCTACGGCGATGCGAGGTGGTGCCGGCGCCGTCCTCATCATCTGCCTCCGCCGTCCTCTGACGCTTACGGCGGGGTGCCTCTTCGTCCTCGTCGTCGTCATCAAGGAGCTCCTCTTCCTCCTCATCATCCTCAACTTCCTCGCTTTCCTCGTCACTGTCGACAAGGAAGCCGTCATCCAGATCGTATTTGTCGGTGTTGCGCACGCCGCCGGGAAGCTCGTCGTCTGAATCATATTCGGGCCGACGGTTCTTCTTCTTGCCGCCACCAGGCGCACCACGCTTCCGGCCGCGTCGTCCGCCTTCGAGATCACCGATAGAGAGCGCACCGCTCTTGAATCGTCCTCCAGCGCCATCCACGCGGGCGGCAGCAGTCTCGCGGCGACGCTGCGCCTTGGCACGCTCCCTCTCGGCCATCTCTGCCTGCTTCTTCTGCAGCTCCGGATCCTCCTTGGCGAGAATAATCATGTCGGGGCCGCGTTCCTTCTTAGCGGTTGCTAGCTCCGCCTTGAGACGCTCGAGAGCGTGATCCTGGATGTTCTTGTTCGGCCTCAGCATGTACTGTTCCGTAAAATGTCCGATGATTACAAGCGAGTTCGTCGTCAAGTGGGCCGCAGCGGCATAATAGTGCGCGTCTTGGACTTCCTGGTAGGGCTTGTTGGACGGAGGCGCCAGGGGCTTGGATTGAATCTCGTAATGCTCGTCGCCAACTGCCATCGTAACAGATCCGTCACTCCAGCGGTAAATGTTGGTATTGCTCTGCATTGTGCCGGTCTTTGGGTCGCGGCGGCGCATGACAGTAGGGATTGGGGTATCGGCCCGCGCATTTCGAAGATCCCATTTGCTCGGCTCCCAGGTGTCGGCGTTGTAGTCGATCGGGTTCAGCTTGATGAAGTCGGGGACTTTGAAGGAGTAAAGCTACGACCCCGTAAGTATTTTGTGTTGTCACACGTGTGATCCCCAAGTGACTGCACTTACACTGCCGTCTCCGGACTTGGGAATGCGATGGCGGTATAGCGGTGTGTCGGCAACGGTCTTGTTGCGGAATTCTGGCTCCTCGTCCTCCATACCGTCAACTTCGTCATGATGTCTGTCGGCGACCTCGTCTTCTCTGTCCGAGTTCAAGTCACGGTCACTGAGCTTGTCCTCGCCAATCTCCGATAGCGGCTGGTCGTCGTTAACGTCTTCATCTCCAAACAAATCGTCGCCAGCATCGTCTGGGACATTGTCGATATGGTCCTCGGAATCGGACATTTTGAGTGAACGTCGAGTTGCTGTGGCTAAGAATTGGTCGCTTTGGTTGTTTAATGGATATACTTGAGTGTTCGAGGGAGAATGGAATGCGCCGGCGTTAATGCGCAAGAGATTTGATGTTCAGATGTAGATCGGTTTCGGTTGAAGTTGAATGGTGGTGGATGGTTTTACGCGATGCGGCTTGCAAGTTGCGGGAAACCTGAAGGCCGCGTCGAGTCCACGGTTCGCACACCCAACCCCCCCCCCCCCTGCAGTGCAACAAACGGCCTGCAGTGAATGCCGGACAGCGTCAATTCATATGTGGCTTGAACACTAGTAACAGCGGGTCAGGTTGTGGCTGCGATAACGATAAGGCGGGGATAAAGTCGCGAACCTCGAGAGGTCCCTGTGGCAAGAAATAGCGGGGATCCCCTGCTCTCTCCCAATCATGTACCGTAGTACGTAGCATCCAATCCTCCTTCATGAATCCAGCGGATGCCCCTAACGACCTGACGGGATACCCCTTCGACCCCTCTAGACCCTCACCATGGAGCCTCCTATTTGTGGCGGCTTGCTCCTGTTGCATGTGCGAGATGGAGTTGATAATTGGCGTGTGAGAAGGGGCAAGCCAAGCACGCATTCAGAAACAAGTCGGGAGCAGCGAGTTTCTCCGGAAACTCCAACGTTCCGTTATTACCACTCAGACGTTCCCAAGCACTTCAAGGTCCCGTCTCGGAGCGGCTGCCCAGTCACAGACGGTCCTTTAGCACCTATCCCCGTGGATGGCGGTGGGGTGCGGTCCTCCTTACCTAGAGGCAGTCTCCCTGGGCCGCCCTAGCTCTCCCTAGTCCCCTAGTAAGACTCTAGGTGCCCTGTCACGCCTGTCTCCTGCTCGCCTCTTCCCGTCCCTTAATTGCTGATGCCGTACATCTCCTCGTCCGCTACTTGAGACCATGTCCAACCTCTTTTCTGGAATGTGAGTGGTTTCCATATCTTGATCTTTGTTCCCAATCTCACCTGGAGCCCTCATCTCCAGAAGCTGCCTACCACGCCGTCTCTCCGTCTCCAAGCATCTCCGTACGTATACTGCCTAGAGCTACGAACGCCTTTGGCTTCTCTACCTTATCCCCCTCATCCACTTCCCATGTCAGGTCTCCCTGGTTAAGATCATCTTGTTCCTTGTTCATCAACACCTGCAAGTGCTTGGTCTGAAGGTCGAAGTGAGTTCCTCTCCATGAGACGGTCACATCCCTTACAAGTTAAATGGGCAACGTTACCCCTTTTATGCCAAGCCCATCATGGCCTAACACAACTCCCAAAGCTCTTTGAGCAAACAACACCAACCTCTTGGGCGGGTGGCTTTGATATTCACTATATGGTGTACTTGAAGAGGAGGTCATTCCACGGTTTAGCCTTCACTATTCCTTCCACAATACCAAACCTTACCAAATCAACCATACATTACAGCTCCACCAAACATCATGCTATCCCGCAAGTCTGAGGCTTGATGCTCAACTAAGCAGATTGCTATGTCTATGGCCATGAGAATAACTCACCTTTATATCACTGACCACGGACTGTTGGCTCACTTTATGAATGATAAAGCCACCCTTCTATCAAGCATCACGACTTCAGGAACTAACAGGGTTACTATAGAAACGCTCGGTTTAGAGGACACAAAGGCCCAACCAGTCCGACTCAGCAAAGCCCGCAGAACTCTTTGCCTTCCATACACACACTCGAGACATCTCCGGGATATTCATCTCCAACTCTTTCGGTGAAACTTCCACCCATCCAGAACTCGCCTTCTCTCGCTGAAAGTATCGGCATGGATCCAAACAATGGTTCAATTCCCTCTGCGGAGGAGGTCCTTGCTTCATATCATCTACCCCAAGTGAAGCCGCAATGGCTAAACTGCAATTATGGCAAACATATTGTCAAGGGGAACTTTCTTACCCTTAGTGCTAAGCCTAAGACGGTGGAAATGGGAGAGTGGATAGCACATCAGGGTACGTACGGCTGTCGAACATCATCAGGAAATATGTAGTCTTGCTAACTGCGCTGGTTATAGTCGTGGACCACTGGCGGATGCTCATTACCTTCATCAAACTCGTCCACGACAGGGAAGAAGACGGCAGCTCGATCTGTAACTCTCGGAAATGTCCCAAGATGTCCGCGGGAGCGTAAGTTTTCTTAGCAACTCAGTTGCATCCCAGTAATTCAACGACTCGTATGTAAACTAACCCTCAACACAGCTCCCACTCCTTCACCTGGCTAAACTCGCGTCTTCAACCCGTGGAAATCCCAGCATACGAATACCTCAGCCTCGTCCAGCGCTACATCAGCGGCAAGATCGACGACGACAACCTGTTCCCCACCGACCCGGCGGGCGTCTCTTTCGCCGACAACCCGGCCTTTTGCACGCCTCTGCCTGAGTCGGGCCCCGACTGGATCGGCAAGCGGAGCGGTTTCCCGCAGAACTTCATGGAGACGTGCCAGACCATCTTCCGGCAAATGTTCCGCGTCTACGCGCACCTGTACTGGTCGCACTTTGACGACATGTTCTGTCTCAACCTGGAGAAGTCCATGAACAGCTGCTTCAGCCACTTCATCTTGACGGCCACCACGCTCGGCCTGTTGAAGAAGTCGGATCTGGAGCCAATGCAACCGCTTATCGATCTTTGGGCTGCTCTGGGCACTTTCCCCCAGGGCTGCAAGGCGTATGAGATTGCTAATATCTCGGTTGGACATCTTCTTATCCAGAAGGCGGGTGGTCCGCCCTCGAGCTAGTCGTGATCAGTTGGGGTTTTCGGCCTGGTTGTCTGCTTGGAGATGGACTGCTACTCGGCTATTGTATGTATCCGGGAATTTGGTATATATAGGTGTGAATAAGTTGCCATATAGTGCGTATTTATCAATAGCGCTTTAGCAAAGCTGCGAGTGCTTTTACATATGACTTGTGACCATTGGATTTGGCTGAGGAACGTAGAAGAGGGGGTAGATATCGATGATTCGTGTCAACCTTCATTCATGCATGACATAGGAGTTTCTGTCCTTCTTTTCATATATCCATAAGAGGGCACATAAAACACCATCATAGCACATTGATTCAACAGGGGCTGCTTTTTGGTCATCACTTATAGTTTTTAATCATGTACAACCCTGCTTAGGAAGAAGTCACCTCGCTAATCTTGTACTCGACCACCATCGGCTTACCGGGCTCAATGATGAACCTGCCAGATCCAACAAACACCTTGTTCTGCAGAGGGCCGAGCCTCTCGTCGCCGGTCTCGAAGACATGATGGGTGACTATAAACCATTTCACCTTTCGTCAGCAAATGAAGCTCCACCATTCTCTCTCATAATAAAACAACCCGTCCCCTCCTCTCACCCAAACCATCCATCATCCACACCGTAGCACATCCCTGAATCAGAGACATCGCAAAAATAAAAAAATAAAAAAAATTGTCACACTCACAAGCATCACCAAACCCCGTCGTCGCCATGTCCGGCTCGCCACGGAACACCTTTCCAGCGGCACCCGCCAGCGAGACAGTGCCCGTGTAACTGAACCGGAAAAGCGCGCCCGTGGCTTTATCCTTGCCCACGCTGTGGATCTCGAGCCGCACGTTCTCGCCGTTCGGGTCCATCCGCACGTAGTCGGCGCCGTGCACGAACTCGGCGTCCAGCTGGATCGGGTACGAGGCTTCCGACTTGACGGACCCGCTGTTGGGCACGAAGGGCACGAAGAGGATGGTGCCGCCGCGGGCGGTGGTGCCGATGTTGGCGGGGGGTTCGACTACGATCTGTGAGTGGGTGGGGGAGGATGTGGTTAGATATGTTCATTGCTACTTCTGTTCTTAATATACCAGAGCAACATGGGGGAGGGTAACCATACCTGAGCCGTGAAGGCGGGGATAAGCTTCGGGAAGGTCATCGTGACGGTTGTTGCTACTTGCTAATCACAAAGTACGTGGATGAGATTGTTGGAGATGCTAGACGTTCTTTGGGTTCGAAGGAAGGAAGCTGAAGATATATGATACCATTCAGTTGATTCCATACGATCGACCTTGAGGTTGTTGACCAGTTGCCTAGCCTACCCCACGCCACTTCCTTCTCTTCCCCGCAGTGTAAGGAGGGGTTATGTCGTACTAAAAAGGTAAGAGCAGTATACGCATATCGAGACTACTGGCGATGATCATATTCGCATAGGCCTTGGTATGAGTTGACGAACATCACCCTATTTCCGTCTATATGTAGGTTCTGCTGAGCGTAGGTAGTCGGGATAGTCTTTTATATTACCGATATATTGTTTTCCGTAGGATTATCAAGCTAATAAGACCAAGCAAGGCGAAAGCTGTAAATCAATGTCATAGCTGGTAAGCTAAATACTTGTCGGTGCTGGAGCCTTGATCAGTTACCGCAGTTGAAGTGACTTTCGAGATCTGACCTCGCATCCGAGCAATACAATAGGTAGGGCGGGAGGTGGCACGGCGCTGATGATTCCGCGGTGTATACTTGGTGGACTCCGAGCCTTGCGGTGTCTTCATCCAACCGCGCAAGCGGAGATCAGTCGGGTCCGTAGGGAAGACATTCTGTTCGCGGGCGTGTCGGTACGTGAACTACACCATATGGTGTCACTAAATATGTATGTCACCCCGAACCCGATGTTGTAGTATCGCCGGTCAGCCGTAGGCTTTCCGACTCCAGCAAGACAAAACGATGGCGCCAACCGGAATGGCGCGAAATATGTTGCTTACGCCCATGATCTCAACCACTCAAATAGTTGACTGAGATACGTTGATTCTTGGTGGAGTAATGTGTTCGTTGTTTGAACTCCACGGATTGTCGGTGTGACAGCTTATCAACGGTACTGGGCTGGAGGTACCTCAGACAACACGAGGGATTCTCAGGGTCGTGAATCCACATGGTTGTGGTGACATGGAGGCGCACCCGCACTCACCCACCCAGGTGAAGTTCCACTTGCAGGTAGTGTTTCAAGGTACTCAAAACAGAGAAGCTCAATGAATCTCGGCGCGAAGAGATGGGCTCTAGGAATCAGTCGGGATATATTCTTCCTCGTCATCGACACCATTGGGCGCCCGTCCGCGAGGGACTGTTGTCGATTAACACTTCAACTTGGTCGCAAAGAACCCGATGTCAAGATCAAGCTTTCGATGGGTTCGTCACCCTCCACTTATCTCAGCGTTCAGACTGTCTCTTTCCCCGGCGACGGATCCAGTAGGTCCGGCTTTTTTTAATATAGGTCCTCATATAATTTTAATATTCGGACGTTATTATCTATATTAACCCACTTTTTTACAAGAACGCTTAAAAAAGAGGTCTAAATTACCAATGCGGTAAAATCCAAACCGTATCTAAAATCCTATATAAACCCCTAAACTAGTAATACAATCAATCGCTAATTAAACTACATTAATAATACAGTATGATAAAATAAAACATATAATAAAGATGGCCTTAACGAGACGGTTCTAATAGTATAAAAATTTTTAATACRATATTGGGAAATTAGTTTAGTTAGGGAAAAGGTTAGATTTTAGACTGTATCTAAAGCGAATTATCCGATTTCAAATCACATTTCTATTATTACCCTTGGTATAATTCTTTCGAAACTTTATAAATAATATTATTATAATTATATTATTATTAAAGCGTATTTTTTTTCCTCGTTACATAACATCGCGTTTCTCCCTTTTATATTATTATCATGAGCAAAGGGTAGGTATAGATATGAATATACGTAATTACACAAAGGAGAAAGGAGGAGAATACAGACGAGTACCCAGAAGACTAGCCTTATAAGGGCGGCCAGCTGTAGGCCCAATAGTAGGTCTACGGCAAGAGGCCACCACTATAGCCAATTAACTAATAGCAATAGTAATCTTAAAAGCTATTATACGCTAGTATAAAGTATATAAATAATTACGTACGATATAAACTAACCCTATAACACTTCCCTAGACTAAAAGAAACTATATAACTAATTAAAATTATATAAAATAATAGATATCCCTATTAAATACTCAATCTACCCGTAAAAAACTTCTATAGCCGCCAATCGCAGTAACCGTTTCCGTCCCGGAATTCCGTCTTCCTTATATCCTCCTACCAGGACCTCTATTTCTACGGCTGGCTCTTCCGTCCCTCTAACCTTCTCTAATAACTATTTCTATTTCCTTTCCGCTGCTACCTAATTTAAAGGGTATAACTCGTCCAAGTATATCTTATAGAACTTCTATACCGCCTTAAAGGCTATAATTACATTAGTGTACGGTTACTATAATAATTTATAAAGGGGTGCCTAAACGACGTAATATTCCTAACGACCCTTTTTATTTTTCTAATAGTTGTTAAATCTTTCGAAATTGTATTCAATCGAATCCTCCCAATTATTAATCCTCCTTATAATCCGATTATAATTTATATGAACGTCTCATTCCCCTACGGCCGCCTACCCTAAAATACCAACCTCATTCTATAATTTTACCTTACTAACATAGAAGGTTAGGCTATACTTTATATTAATTAGGAATTTAAATATAACTCTATAACTATCCGCTTTAAGGATTTCGAAGGAACCTTTAAATAAAAGTATAAATTTAGCGTACGGACGACCAATTTTGAAATTCTCTATATTAAGCAAAACCTTATCTCCTACTCTATACTTCGGAATATCCGACTGTCGAATATTAGTATTATTTTTATACCGCCGTTATATTTACTTAATTTAATTCGTAATATAGTCCAATACCCTCCTAAAATAATTAATAATCTCATTAACCTTAAAATACTCCGCTTACTATATTATAAACATCTTTAGAAGGCAAGGTTTAATTAATTTAATACTTATACAAAGGTAAAACCCGTAATTAATAAAGAAGGGGGAAATATTAATAATTTTAGAAATTAAATTATTATTAACAAATTCTACAATAGGTAACTAATCTACCTAATTGTTTTATACCTAATTAATATAAAAACGGAAGTACTTCTCTATTTCTATATTAATATATTTAATTTAGCTATTAGTAACTAAATAAAATACGGAAGAGAGTTTAAAAACTACTTCCAACCGGAATAATAAAGCCCTCTAAAATTAAGAAATAAATTAAGAATTATAATTAAATACAATAAAGTCGGAGAGCCTATAAATATTATAAATATATTTAATAAAATGATCTACTAATTTTTTAACTATAAAGCTAACGGTAGGGATAAAGTACCTTATTTTAATTAAGTAGTCAATTACTATAGCAACGTATTTAAATTCCTAGCTTTAATAGACGTAGGGTATTAATAGCGTAACGTAGTCGACTAAAATATTCTTCTATAGCGCGAAAAGTACCGCCAATAATTTTAAAAAATTATAGGGGGTATATTATAATAGTTTAGACTTTATATATACTAAATGAATTCTATAATATGATTTAATAGTAATATATATCCCTAACTAATAAAAAGACTATAAGAATAATAAATAAATTTTTTCGTATCCTAGGTACCTAATTAAAGGCAAATTGTAAACGCGGCGAAGAAATTATAAATAGAATTCAGTATCTGTAAGGTTAACGAAAACCGCGCCGCGAAAATACGCCCGTCCTTATATTCCTTTATATTTAATAAAGGGTATTTTCTTTATATAATTTTTAATTTCTTTAGATTATACTTTCTAATTAGAGTTTAATAAATAAGCTATAACGTCCTATAAAAAAACTAATTTCTGTCACGGCGCTGGCAGACCACTACACCACTAGGCTATGTTCCAAAAGGATACAAGTAACCGAAGCTGGCAATTCGGTCGCTCAAGTGGTCTTATATAGTTGCGATGGCAGTCAAGAGGCACAGCTGCAAGGCTGCCGTCACATTCTCCCCCTTACATTGAGAGGTTCGCCCCAAACCTCGACCCCCTCAGGACAGCGTGCCAGCCTGCGACGGTTCCTAGGAGCCGATCGAATCTGAACGGGAGCTCTCAATTAAG
>RANZ01000074.1:0-91374 GCA_009805285.1 Neurospora terricola FGSC 1889 | reverse complement strand
CCTGGCTCGTCGTCGCCGAGCACAACTACGGCGAGGGCTCCGCGCGCGAGCACGCTGCCCTTCAGCCCCGTTATCTGGGAGCCAGGATCATCGTCACCAAGTCGTTTGCCAGAATCCACGAGACCAACCTCAAGAAGCAGGGTGTCGTGCCCCTCACGTTCGCCAATGAGAACGATTACGATCTGATTGACGCCGGCGATGAGGTGGCTACTGTCGGTCTGTACGAGATGCTCAAGAACGGTGGCCAGGGCGAAGTTTCCCTGCGGGTTACCAAGAAGGATACCGGCAAGGTGGTGGAGGTTAAGACGAAGCATGCTGTTTCGAAGGATCAGGCTGGTTTCATTCTTGCGGGTAGCGCGCTGAACTTGTTGGCGAAGGGTAACTAAGTGGCCCTGATTGGTCTGGTGGAGGAAGGGCACCTGGGGACAGGATAGGTAAAAGGAAGGAAAAGAGGAGGACGATATCCCGAAGCGAGTTGAAAAGTTTCTGACAAGCGTTCGTGCACATACAATAAAGACATGGATACAGGTACAGGAAAAAGGAACGGACCAGACATACATAAAAATGTATATGGACGGATAGATGAGAGAGATTGTATATACCAAGTTGTATTTAGTGTTGATATGTATGGCAAAAAAACATACGTAAAAGCAAGATCACGGTCTACTTCTGATGTGAAGGGGTGATACACCATGATGAGGACGGCTTGGACGGGTATGGATGGTGGTTAATTAAACTCGTGAGGGAACGGCTGGGAACCTGGGGGTTTGATTATCACCATGGTAACCCTAACCCATCTGACATACTCCAAAAGCGCAGGCACCTGGAGGCAGGTTCAAGACGTCTATGGTGGTACAGTTCGAGTGACTAGAGGTATGAAGCTATCATCAGCCTCCAACTAATATTACCACTGCTAGTCGTATTATAATTGTACTAGTACCTACTTACCCATACCCCACCTATTACCCGGGTACATATGCCATACTTCCCGCACCTTCCTTCCGAGGAACTCATGGGCTCCTATATGAGTCGCAGGTATAGTGGTTCGTCCCTCTGCCTTGCAACCCGGGAGCACATGGGTTCACTCCTCACTTCGAGCAGGTAACAATCCTTTTCCCCTTCCCCCGCGCCTCCCCTCTCCATCTTTTTTTTCCTGTTTTTTTTTTTTCCTTTTTGTTCTGCAACAACTGTCTGAAGCTGAGGTATGGACAACACATTTTGCCCATCACTAGCCCCATGCGAGTGAACCGTACTCTCCCTTTTAACTGTGTTCTTGTGTCTGTGGCATCCGTCATTCATCACCTTGTTTTTCACATTATTTCCCTTTTTTGCTATGGAGAAGGCATTGTCAGAGGTTGACATTGGTTTATAGTGTGCACTTCCGAGTTCTGCCTAGCAAGCAGAACATCGTCTACCTTTCGGTAGTTTGGCAGACATGGCCATTGTGCACGCCTGTCCCGTCATAGACATGTGCCTTCCCGGTGCTCGTGGAAGACTTTGTAGAAGAAAACAAGTCAATCATTCTCGTGTCGATTATATGGTGTGGGAATGGTGAAGTTTATCATGCTTGGTGTTCAATCCGTAGACGTAGCACATAAACTCGGGGCATTCGTCTTCGGCTATTAGCATCAGAAGCACACTTGAGGCATCTCTAGCATTGCAGACTGCTCGAAGCTCTTCCAAAACCCAAACCCTAAGGCACCCAAGTGGCGTCTATGTAATCGCCATTGGTGAAGCCCATAGCTTGCACACAGATTCTGTTAGTTGCTGAAGACGAACGCCCCGAGTTTATGCGGTATCTAAAGATCGAAACCCCGTAAAAAATCAGAACTACTGGCACGAACATAGGCAAGCGCCCGAGATCAAAGGAGGAACAATTGACCCCCAGGGCCAATCTTTGATGATTGAAAAATTAGAGTTCCGCTTCGAGCCTGTGAGAGGAAGGAAGGTTGATCACAACTTGACATTCGCCATGATATGTCAAGTGAGTAATGGAGCTGAAAGTCAAAATCAGAGTCAAACTCGAAGTCATGAATGCATAGTGAGAAGTGGAAAGTTCAGCATCAAATGTGTTATTTCATGCCTGCCACACCGGTCTAAACCTCTATCTAGTAGAATAGGCTCATCCGTCTTTCAACCAACAAAGTTTGTTGTGGTGCTTGTGAAAAGTAACAAACAACTCCCGTTGGTATCGAAATGCCAAATTATGCCTGTCCCCTGAACGCCGTCCTTAAAAGATCCCAGCCGCCAATGTTACAAAGTGAAGAAGAAGAAAAATGCAAAGTATGTGCAGTGTAGTGTGATGTTTGTGTTGTGGTCATCCTCCACTGGGACTCGAGTTGCCGTCGTCGTACAGATCTACCTAGCCATGCTAGGGATGTCCGTACCCGTTCGGCTCGGCTCGAAGCCCGAAGCTCGATATTGTGTCATGTTCCTCGAAGGAGAGAAAAGCTCAAAGCTCAAAGCTTAGATATGACCATCGAGAAGCGTCTTAGCAAGCAAAGGCCAACCGAGGATGGAGCCGGCGACGAGGGGGAAGCTGTTTTCGTCACAAATCCAGTCAGTCTTTCAGTCCCTTTTGTTTCATTCATCCTCAGAATCATCAGAGCAGAAACTTACACAGCAGCCTGACCAGCGATCCTCTTAAAGGTAGCACCCCAATCGGCACCAGCAGCGCCCGTCTGAGTGGGGATGCGCTCGTAGGGGGTGTGCATCTCCATTTTGCGAGCCCAGTGGCGCATGGACTGGATGACGGAGAACTGGCGGGTGCCCTGGACGGCGGCCTTGCGGGAGGTGGCCTGAGTGGCGGCGCGGAAGGCGGAGCGGGCGAGGATGGGGGAGACCATTTTGATTGTGATGTTACTCGAAAAAAGTGGAGTGAAGTTGTGTGTGGTTGGTGATACCGAAGTGGTATTGGTTGAGTGGTTGTTGTTGTTGGTGGTGGTGAAGAAGATTGAGGAGAGTTGGTTGTTTTTTCCCGATTTAAGAAGACTGGAAAGATCTAAGAGATCTATTGATTGCTTTTGATGTTGATGCTGATGATGATAACAAAAAAAGAAAAACGGTATCACAACGTCGATGGAAAGTTGTGTTCTTATACCAGCTTTCCTTCTCTTGCTTCCGCCCCTTCAACAACACCAAGATCCCGCATCGCGATCTCTCCCGAACTTCCAGCATTGAACTTCCGCAATAACCCAACGAGGCGGGTCCAGTCCCAACTAGACGGTACCAAATTGACCTTGCGAGCAAGTCATGTCACCAAAACCGCATCATGATGGTCAGATCCCCCATCCAGAATCTCACCACTGCCCTCCGGGTTCTGTTCGTCCACACGTCTAACCCTCCCAACCCTCGCTCCCGCCTCAGTCCAGATGAGAGAAGCGAGCGGCCTAAATCATACCACCAGACCTCCTAAAACACCAGATGCCAAGCCCCCTTGTCCCCCAGTCTCCCTCAGCTCCCAGGTGTGCCAGGCTGCTCAGCCCTACGAGTTGTTGGTCTCAACCAATAAGATGAAGTGTAATTGCCCCGGACTCTTCCCTGTGACTGCTGAAGATCCAGGCTTTCAGGCCCCTTGGATCCAGAAACAGTGAAGAGTGAACGAGAGTGAACGACAGAGGAAGGGAATGGCACGATCTGGTGCTGAGTCTCGACAGGTCGTGGTGTGATCGGGGGAATCCGACTTTCTTGGTCTAGCTGTGATTGGGTAGATTACCAAAATAAAAGAAAGGGGAGTGGGGCGCGCGGAAGATGGCGTTGTTCGCCGTTGGAAGCGAACGGCGACAGGGGTGGTCATTGGTGAAGGGCAATGGAAGGGCCTGGATTGTTGCTGATCTGTTGCTGTTTCTGTTCCTGGGTTTGGGTTGGAAGCGAAGGCGAAACGAAACGGCTTTCAGCTGATTGCGCTGACAGGCGGGAATGGCGACAATGACAGGTCCAAGGAATAACTTGTTGCCCGGCGCCTGGATGTTTTTCCGGATGGCACCGGCGGGCGGTCCCTGACGATGGGAAATGGGAAAGGACGAAACCTAACCCAGCTTGCCCAGAAGTCAAGGGGACGGCTGGGAGTTTTCCCGGAATATGGCGAACTGCAATGGCAGATGCACTTTCGCAATTGTCCGCTGCCGTTCACCTAGCATCTGACGGGATAGACACGAGAACTTGCGATGACAGCTGCAAATGTCTCGGATCCGGCCACAGCCGCTGCCATCTTCCATCCTTGGTCCAGCCCGGGATCCGAGTTGACACTACTACGTACCACACAAAACTTTGATCCGAGTTCATGAAGCCTTGAAACTTTCACCACAACTCGTAACCCGGACCGGATAAACACGGAATGAAGCCATCGTGAGATTTCTCGGTTCTTCCCGGATCCAGCGAAGCCCGCAACGCGGCAAGGGACCACATCCGGTCCAAAGCGGAGCCCGTCCAGGACTGCCCGTGGCGCCGTATCGTCGGGGGGCTCCAACACGTCAGCCGATCGTTAAGCGCGATATACGGATGCACCCGGAACTCGAGAGGGAAGACAGACGCGGCGCGGCTTTTCGACACTTTGACTTCGAACTTCGAACTTCGAACTTGAAAAGTCCGGAAGTAAGTGTAATCACTTTCTTCCGAAAGCGTGGAACCCCGGTTCGGACGAACTTGTGAGAAACAAAAACGTCGGCAGGCAATCTCGTACGATCATCAGCATTTCGGGACGGTAAAAAAAAGAACCTCAAGGGAAGATTCGGGATCAGGGATGAGGGGTATCACGAGTTTTTCTTCTGTTTTTTTTTTTCTTCGTTTTCTCCAATGTCTAATCCAGTCCGTCCAATCCATCTTTTACCGTCCCTCCACGTCTATCCCCCAGTCACCCAATCACACAGTCACCCTATCACAGGCAACCCCATCCCAGGAGCATGCATCTAAGCCCTAGTAACCGTAGTCCCCTCCGCCGGCTCCAACAGCTCCCAGCGGCAGACGATGTTGTTGGACTTAAACTCCTCAATGATCTTCTCGGCAATAGTCTCAAAGTTCTCCGTCGCCAGCGCCAAGATGGTGGGGCCGGCGCCGGACAGACACACGCCCAAAAGACCGGGCTGCGTGGCGGGCGTCATGGACTCGACGATCTTGGTCAGACCGGGAATCAAGACCTGGCGGTACGGCTGGTGCAGCTTGTCCTGCATGGCCAGGTTGATGAGCTCCGGGTCGGGAGGGGACTGGCCGAGGGCGACGGGGAGGAGGGCTATCCTTTGGAGGTTGAAGGTCTGGTTGCAAAAGTTAGTAATGGGGTTGGGATTGTAGGTAGAGCATGAGAGAAGGAGGAAGACATACAACATCCGCACGGGGATACTCGGCGGGAAGAACCTCGCGGGCCTTGGCGGTGGGAACCTCGAACTCGGGGATGATGGCCACGGCCTTGATTTCGGGAGCCCAGGGGAACTTGATGTGGTGACCGATGCCGTGGGGAGGCGAAGGGGGCTTGACGCCGGTGTCGACACCGCCGGCAGGGGCGGGGAGGACCTCGCTGAGGGGAATCTCAGTGCGGGCGGTCTCCTCGGGGGTGAGAGGCTTGAGGTAGGTGCCGACGAAGCCACCGAAGAGGGCGGCGCCGACGTTGTCGGGGTGACGCTCTGTAGTTTTTGTTAGTGTTTTTTTGTTCAAGGTGAGTGAGTGTGTAAGTGACTCACCGATCATGAGGCAGTAGTCAAAGAGACGCTCGGGAGTGAGGTCATGCAGACCGCCGACCTCCTTGCCGAGCTGGACACCGGCGACGACAGCCGCACCGGAGGAACCCAGACCTCTTCCGAGGGGGATGGGGTTCTTGATGTGCACATGAGTCTCGACGGGGAAGCTGCGCTGGTCGTTGCAGCGGAGGACGTAGAGAGCAACACGGGTGATAAGGTTCACCTCGGGATCCAGGCTGATATCGTCCTCGCCCTGGCCCTCGTAGGTGATACGGCAGTTAAGCGGCTGGTCCGAAGTCGTCTTGGAGCGGTCGATGGTGACATGGAGCTCCAGGTACATGGACAAGGCCAGGCCGATGACGTCGAAGCCGGGGCCGATGTTGGCGCTCGAGCAAGGCGTCTTGATGACGAACTCTTCGATCTGCTGGGACGGCGCCATTGTGTCTGTCTGCTTTGAGGGTACCTAGAGATAAGGAGGAGTGAAAGTGGTTTACTACCAGGGGTTGAACCCAGTGGTGATGGTTTCACAGAAACAAAGGGGGGATGGATGACAAAGTAAACAATCGGCCTGCCTATGCCAAAAACACAAATGCTCTTTGTGAGATGCGTCACGTTCACTGAAATTGTGTTGAATTTCAATTGATTCCCATTTCTGGAGGACGGAGTGAGGGTTCCCCGATTGCGGAGCGGAGCCCGGCGGGCAATGACTCTACAGTGCCCACTTGGCGTTATGGAGCGCGGGGTGCTCCACCTTTTAGGGTTCGATCCACTGTTCTAAACCCCTGACTTGTCTGCTTCTTTTTCGCTTTTAAGTCAACACAGTCATCAAGGTTCTTCTTCACTTGAGTCAACATCAATGTTACCATAGTAACGAGCAACAGTGTTTCGATAATCAGGACCAGGTGTTTTGACAGTCGAAACTCAATGATGACCTTGCTTTGCTTCCGTCAAGATGGAGTGTCCGAAGCTTTATCAAAAGACACTTGGGAAAACGTAACAATCAGGCGGGAATATGAAATGTTAAATTTTGCGAGCTGTTCCATATCAGTGCGATAAGGATTGCCGTTCGTGGTTGACAATTTATTTCAGCAAGTTTCGAAGTACAACTTCCTTGAAGGTCTGTCGGTGTCTTTTGACTTCACAATGGCCACGAGTAAACAACACAACCAAACCGTCAACACTAAAATGTTTCGTTGAGGCCAATGATGTTCAAGCCCTTCCATCTCGCAGACAACATCACATATAGAACTCTTCGTCCGGGTTGAAGCACCAGCATAGCCTGGAAAAGTCTGAGACTTACAAGGCTGAACAACCCTTTTTGGTCGTTGCTGGAGATACGGCGCCAAGCAGTCCATGTAAACACTAGCAGCTGAGCTTTTTCAGGGATCGCTTAGAATGGAACTAATGCTGGTTTTGCTGTTTCTGTTTCATTACTTTCTTTCAACTTTGCAGGCTGCGCTGCTACTCGATTCCGGTACAGAATACATGCCTTCTCCTATCTTCTCTCCTGGATAAGAGTCTGTACCTTGATTTTGTGATTTCTTTTAATTCTTTCCAAACACTCTTATCCTGCACTTCAGCAGGAGCATTCAAAAGAGACTCTAGAAAATGCGGTGATTTTCCTTCAACAAGCCTTTGCTATGGGTAGCAGTTCCCGGTCCCTTTTCTCGGTGATCGACTAAGCTGTGCCATCTAAAGTGGCGATCCTGCCGAAACATTCGACAACGCCCTCCTCAGCCCGGCACCAGTTGCTCTCCTTTTTGGGTTAGGAGTAGTGACAGCCTTGTCTGCTGGTTCGGCTGTTTCAGACTCACCACCATTGGTATTGGTTCCCGTAGAGACATTTGAGAACGTCCTCTTCAACCCGCCGCCGGTTCTTCGCCCTCTTGTAGTCGTCGCTGTTGCTGACGCTGTCGTTGTGGTCGCAGTGGCAGTACCAGTAGTTTCATTTCCCTTTCCACTTCCAGCCGCAGGTTTCATATCCCGTAGCTTCTTGAGCATATCCACCCAAGCCGGGTTATCTAGCACCTTATCCGGCAACGTCTCCTCAAGAGTCTCCGGTGGTCCTTCAGCCACCCGCTGCCTGTGCATACTTCGAGCAGCTTTGCCAAAGTTGGCTTTACGTTTACCGCGGGCTTGAATCTCCTTTTGCTTGGCTTCAAACCATTCTTGCGAGTGTCGTTGTGGCCAGTGTATCCGGGGATCAATGTGAGCGTACAGTGGCTCGTCTGGGGCTGGTGGTTGAGGAGGTTCTGTCGGGGGAGTTGGTAAGGCTGCCGTTGCTGCTGCTGAAGCAGATAAAAGATTTTGCTCATATGTTGACATAGTTGGCGTGGTATGAGGGAGGAGCGACTCGGTTGGTTTCGGCTGCTCTACCGGTGTTGGAACTTTCTTTGGGAGCGGATTGGCCTGTTTGCGTGGACTGAGCTGAGGTGTCGGTTTGGCTACGGGTTGGGGTATTAGTTTGGGTTTCGGTTGAGCTTTCGAGACCGGCTCAGGTACGGGTTCTGGCTCTGTGTCTGGAGGAACCGGTTCTCGGGCTGGCTCCCCTTGTTGTGACTTTTGCTTCTGCTGTGACTGTACCGGCTTTGGAACTGGTGCCGGTTCAGCTGGAGGGGTTGATTCTGCTTGCAGCTCCGGCTCCGAATGTTCTCCGGAATCCGAATCTGAATCTGAATCTGATATTATGATCGGCTCATGTATATTGGTCACTATGGGTCGTGGCCTGGGCTGAGGTTGCTGGGGTTTCTGTGGAGGCAGTGGTCTAGGTTGCCCAACTGTTTGATCTGGATTACTTGGAACCCTCGACCCCTGTAGTAAATCTTGACCGCGGAGATCTGGGAGAGACTCTGTGGTACTTGATTCGGCCCCATTCGCAGTAAAATGGGCGGACATAGACCCTCGTATCAGCCCTGCTGGGGGGTTATAGCCCGCGAGATCAAATGCACTTCTGGCATAGTGCACCATAAGTCTATCGGCCATAGACATATAATTACTGCTCTGACCGGTTGGCATTATAACTTGTAAGTTTGAGATGCCTCCAGATAAATTTTGCTGGTGAGTTGCAGGAGGAAGATTGTTCTGCGGCGCTTGATTCTGAGCGGGGGTCGGACCTTTCATAGGTTGCTGAGGAGCATGCACAGCCGAGCCACTGCAGGCCGCATCTTGCATCTCATCAGAAAATCTCAACTGTCGTGCAGGTTCTGCTATCCTCCTCGGTGGAAGCCCCGGGTTTGACGGTTGTGTAGAACCATTTTGGCGCTCACCCGGTGATTGCTTTTCAGCCGACAGACAAGGGGCGTCGATTGCCATGTTGGCGGGCTGCGTAGACTCCTGAGATTTGGCCTCTGATCGAGGCTTGTCGCGAGTCTCAGAACCGTTAATGCGAGTGCTGTCAATACTGTTGGAAGAAGGCGATAAATTCGAGCTCTTGTTGGGTGGCCCACCGTTCAAAACTKACAAGGAACTGATGTCTGTGGTCAAAGGTGGGGAGATGGAGTTTGCTGTGGTAGAAGAGAGGACCTTGGGTCTAAGTGAAGAGGACCCAGTTGACGTCGAGTTTAATTTTTGCGCTAAGGAGGTAGAACCTTTATGCGTGCCGGGTCCAAGTTTGGGAGTCCGTCCGTTTAGGTAAGGGTCTTTACCGGCAGTTTTGCGCCTAACAATATTTCCCGGCAAGAGTTTTGACTTTGTGGTGGGAAAGGGCGAAGAACGGTTCTTAACCGGACCTGCCTCTGGAGGATTTGGTGTGCAGCCTTGTGGACTTTGTCTAGCAACACCGGCAACTTCAGCCTCGC
Organism: Neurospora terricola FGSC 1889; assembly: GCA_009805285.1. Taxonomy (NCBI): domain Eukaryota; kingdom Fungi; phylum Ascomycota; class Sordariomycetes; order Sordariales; family Sordariaceae; genus Neurospora; species Neurospora terricola. The sequence goes on along the minus strand of RANZ01000074.1, from coordinate 81,908 downwards.
TGTGAGTCTGGGCTGGTTTTCCGGCGCAAACTTGACCATCAACTGAATGTGAGGTGATGGGTGACTGAGACGATGAGGATGGTTGTACTGATGACTTCGATGAAGTAGCAGCCGTGTCAGGTTTCTGAGAGGCAGAAGTAGCCAGGTCGACGGGTAGTGGTACYGGAAAAGACTTAAGATGCTGGGCACAGAAGATATTGACTGAAGGTGCCTCGCATTGTGGAATAGAGCAGGGGATGAGACGAGTAGCCTGGGTATTGTCGGTCGAGGAAGAGGAGACAGAGTAGCCCATCGCTGAGGAGGGCCTTCTGGGGAGACCGACGGTGGAGGTGGTGGAGAGACGGAGTGAGGTGGTTGACGAGGCTGAACGTAGAGGGAATGACGGCCTGGCATGGTAATGATGGCGTCGTGCTGCCTCTTGGCTATCCACTATACAGCGATGACATGTCCAGTCACTGTATATAGTAGTGAATGGTCAGCATACCCAAAAGAGAGAGACAAGCAAGAAAATAGCGCGGTGGACAGCTAGTCTTTTCTTTGAAAGTTGATGGGTCGACTGTCGACATCTGTAACTGAGTGCATGTTGAGGTTGTCTTGATGTTGAACTGCAAACAAGGTGAGACGGGTGTGAAATGGCTATGTTGTCCGTTGTGCAAATCCGCAGCAGGCAGAGAGGAGGAAAGAGCAAAATAAAAAGTGTAAATAGGCAGGTGGAAGCTTTAATTGGCTACGAGCGGGCCCGCCCTAACCCTTACCATTTACTGCGAACCCTCTTTCAAGTACACAACAGTAACTGATGCGTTGGCTGTCATCTCTTTTTCTGGCATTTTTCTGGCTAGTTCCATGGTGACTGTGGTGACGACGAAGAGGTGATTGCGAGTTAATAGAGGGAGGGAAGTTGAGAACATGAGGGATGACAGACATGATGTGGAAATACAGAAAAGAAGAAAAGAGAGAAAAAAAACCTACGTTGACCGGGTGGGATGTGGAATATGGCATGCGGAATGATAACTTCTATCACAACTGATGCATCGAAATAATGGTCTTGTAATCCTGGCTTCCCTTTTGCAATATCTGCAACGAGACGGCATCGATCAGGTCGTGCCTAAAGAAGTCCGAGGCGCCAGGTGTGGTCGCCCTGGGCTATATGAATGTACGAGATATAACGTATGGTCTAGACGTCTGCAAGGGGACATCTAGAGTGAGCAGGATGTATAGGCCGTCCTATGAAAGTCCAAAGACTTTTGTTAGCAGGCCAATCCCAGGCTGTGAAGCACGAAAACAAAAGTCTCAGGGGCCAAGGAAACCGTACAAGGGGTAGTTTTGGTATAGTCCTTGTGATAGGACAACACAGGCAACTTGCGTCTCAGGTCTTTTCAGTTTTTCCTAATAGTCCTCATCCAGACCAGCCACAACGGTTTCATGATTCTGAGGTAACAAGGACGGGAAGACCACGATCAAAGCCGAGTACTCTCCCCATGTCTTTCCTGTCCCCCACTGCCTTTGGCCCGGCTTCATAGAGCAGTTGAGAGTCGGGCTCCTGGAAAGTGGAAGTAACCTCTGTCAACAGAGACTCAGAGAGTTCCGGACAGGCAGCTATCAGATGTATCCGACCGCCAAGCATGTCGTGCTGCCGATAGTCTCAGGACAGCACGAGGAGTGGGCAAATGGATTGACAGCGGACGCGCACTCACAAGGAGTGAGGCGCCGAGAATCCCCATTGTACCAGCAGAATCATGACCCCAGAAGAGCTCTCGGTCGTCGGACCTTTTACCAATTGCTCATCATAGACGCTGCCGTGTGAAGTGAGAGGGTGAGTTGGAGTGAGGCAAGCTTACCTGATGCGAGATAGACGGGAATGCTCCCTATACCAGTAAAGCAGTCAATGTCAGAGTACACATAAACCCAGAGCTTCCCTTGGTACTCAACCCGGTCTCAACCTTGCGTCTCTCCCGCTTGAGTAACCAAACCCCGCCTGCCGGATCCCGGGGTGCCATCCAGCGCCTGGAGAAGCTTGCTTGCTTAGGCCATGTGAGGAACCAGCATCGATGTTGTTGACCATCGACCAGAGACCCGGAGATCGCGGAGGCAGGGTTGAGGACTTGTGGTGTGTTGATGAAGCTTGCTGGTCATGAATACTTGATGTAATAATAAACAAAAGGAAGCGAGGACGTTCAGTCGTTGTCAGTTGAGGGAAGATGACGATGGAAAGACTGTGGTGGAGTGTGGACCAAAATATGTTCCAGTGGAGCCCAACTTCCCATAAAATCCGCCTGGCCTCTCCCTCCTTCCCGAACCGCCAACGCCAACGGGCAACACCCGCCGCTAAAAGTGAATCGTGCACGGACCCTCGACCTAAGGTAACCATCGAGATGTCGTAGAGTCTGAGTGCTAGGGGCCACCCTGGCCTACAATCCCTGTCGCTCGCTAGCGTCGTGTTTGCCCGCCGAACGAACTTCCAGAGCGCTGCCTGCAGGGGAATGCAACAAGATGGAAGTGGAATTCGCGATAACCTCCGTGGACATAGTGCTTTGCGACAACTTCGGTTGCATCCCACCACCCCTTTTCCCGACTCGACTCTCCAGACGGCCAGATATCTTGCTACACACCTGTAAAATCGAGTGAAGGCACTTCGAGCTCCCCAAGACGAGACATCCGCCATGGACTTCCTCAAATCGGCTGTCGCATCGGCCATCGCAAAGGGGCCTCCATTCCCCTATAACTTTGGCGACAAGGTCGATCTCGACCCCTCCATCTGGACCCTTTACAACGGAACTCGACGCGTACGTGCCTGTCCTCGTTACACCCTTCTTCTCCTTCCCGTGGCACACAAGAGTTCGCCAGCTAATCCCTATATTATTTACAGGAGGACGGGTCCAACTGCAGCATCTTCTCCTTTGACATATCCGCCAACCGATCTGCGCTTCCCCTAGCTAAGAATGCGCTCAAGAAGCTACGAACACTACGACATCCCGGCGTCATCAAGGTCTTGGATACGGTCGAGGTAGGGCATCTTTGCCCATGCAACGTTGTGGTTGCTTAAGCTGAGCCTTGCGCAAAAGACAGACTCCTACATCTACATCGCCACCGAGCGGCTAGTTCCCCTAAGTTGGCACGTCAAGAGAAAGAGCCTAAGTCCGGAGACTGCGAAATGGGGCCTATACAGCGTAGCGGTATGATTCACATATCTTGGTCTGACCGTTAGGACCGACGGCTGACCCTGGCGCTACAGAAAACCCTCAAGTTTATCAACAGTGACGCATCCTCGATACACGGCAACCTCAAGGTTGCCTCGATATACACATCCGAGAGCGGCGAGTGGAAGCTTGGTGGCTTTGAAGTCCTGAGCAATGTCAAGGACGACGATGCTTTGATATACGTACGTTTTCACGCATGTGCACAGGCACTCGGGAGAACATGGGGCGCTAACGTGCCAAAACAGAGATACGGCAGTGTTGTGCCAGACTCAGGGAGGTACACCCCTCCTGAACTCGCAAATGGCGGTTGGGATGTTATCAAGAAAAGCCCACACCATGCGGTCGACTCGTATGATTTCGGCATCTTGATCTACGAGGTTTTCAACGGCAGTTTCATAGGGTCGGACCAACTTGGACAGACTAAGAGCATCCCGCCCAGCATGCACGCCAGCTACAAGCGCCTCATCAACGCCAACCCCAAAGCGAGACTCAGCGCTGCCCACTTCCTCGAACAAGGACTACGGACTGGATCCTTCTTTGACAGCCCACTGATCAAACTCACCGAAGGAGTTGACAACTTGGGAGTGAAGTCGGAAACCGAACGTGAGGCCTTCCTGGAGGATCTCGACCAGCTTTCAGACGACTTCCCTGAAGATTTCTTCAAGATGAAGGTCCTACCCGAGCTACTCAAATCGGTAGAATTTGGTGGCGGTGGTCCTAAAGCTTTTGGAGTAGTGATGAAGATTGCAACAAAGCTTTCGAACGAGGACTTTGACACAAAAGTTACTCCTGTTGTGATTCGCTTGTTCGGAAACCCCGATAGAGCGATCAGGGTGTGTTTGCTAGACAATCTGTCGCTCATGATCGACAGGCTACCACAAAAAGTGGTAAACGACAAGATCTTTCCGCAAATAGTAAGTCTCAGCCTTGTTATTGATCCCAGGCGCACAATGATGGCACAAACAGAGCCTCGTGCAGTTGATACTGACGGCAAATACTTTTAGGTTGCGGGTTTCACCGATCTCGCCCCCATTGTGCGCGAGCAAACCCTCAAGTCCGTACTAGTTATTATCACCAAACTGTCGGACCGTACCATCAATGGCGACCTGCTCAGATACCTCGCCAAAACCGCCAACGATGAACAGCCCGGTATTCGTACCAACACCACAATCTGCCTCGGCAAGATCGCCAAGTATCTGGGAACCTCCAACCGAGCCAAGGTCCTCATCGCCGCCTTCACCCGCTCTCTACGGGACCCCTTCGTACACGCCCGCAACGCCTCCCTGATGGCTCTCGCCGTCACAGTCGAGTACTTCTCCGACGAAGACTGCGCCACGCGCCTAATACCCGCCGTCTCCCCCCTCCTCATCGACAAGGAGAAGCTCATCCGGGACCAAGCCAACAAGACCATCGACGTCTACCTCCAACGCATCCGCAAAGCCCAACAAGACATGCCCGAAACCGTAATACCTCCCGAAACCGCCCAACCGCGTATGAGCACACCCCAACCTGCGGAAGCCGCAGCCGCTTCCAACTCCGGCTCCGGCTCCGGCGCCGTAGCAGCCGCCTGGGCAGGCTGGGCCATCTCCAGCTTCACCAACAAGCTCTCCAGCGCGGCAGGGGAGATGCAACCCAACGGGTCTGGTGCGCCGTCGCCCGTTCCCAGCACCAGCGGGTTATCTACGCCCACCTCTACCACGACTCCCAAACGACCCACCTCATCTTCTGCTTCGGCACTGCACAGACAGGCACTCAAATCCCCACCGCCGCCCACAACTCCGTCAATGGGAGACTCCTTCTTCGCCGACCCCGAACCGCGAGAAGACGACGCAGACGCTTGGGGAGATATGGGTGACATGGACGACGACACCGCAGCGGGCGCGGGGGATGATAACTGGGGCGCTAGCTCTGAAACTCTCTCACAACCGCCATCGTCGGCGAAGAGGTCAGTAAGCAGTAGTAGCAAACCAGCATCAACCAGCACACCCTTCGGCGATGATGATGAACCGGATTTCGCAGGGTGGTTGGCGGCGCAGGCGGACAAGAAGAAAAATCCCCTTGGTGGCGGTGCTGGAGGGGCAGGGAAGACGTTGCCCAAGGGGCTAGCGAAGACTAGTACAGGGACAGGAACGGCGAAGGTAGCGCCGACCACGACGGTGGTGAAGACGACGTTGCCTATTAGTAAGAAGCCGACGCCTGTTGCCAAAAAGATTGATACGAAGCCGAAGGCGGATGTGGATGGGGATGATGGGTGGGGGGATGGGTGGTAAACTGGTGCTATGTAATTTGGTGATCGGTGACTGGTGCCGAGAGAAGGGGTTGGATTAGAATTTGGGAGGAGGGGGGGTTGTGCTAGGGACTTGACTGGGAGAGGATGTTGTGCTAGATTATAAGATCCCACTTAGTGTATAATGGATGGGACGAAGAGAAGCGAATCGCACAGTTGGGTATCAAACAAACCTGGTCGTGAGAACCTGTGTTGCCAAAGTTGGACAAATAGACGACTTGAACCTGCCTCCTGGTCCCACTTACCCACCCCCCTTGCATACAGCTGCCTACCTAGACATCCTCGTCCTCTGAAATGTCATCACCACAATCTCGGCCGAGGAGAAAGATGCCCAAGTATGGCTAGATATTGCCCAGATAGAAGCCGGATATCACTGGGACGTCACCAGAGAAGTCCGATGTCTGAGCATGTTGAGAGTATACGGAAACTAGTAGCCTCTCCCTTCTTTCGCTGTACTCACCTGAGACTGAGACAAAAAAAAAAGGAATACGGTCAGAGAAGAAAAGCGAAATAAAGTAAAGGTAATCAACACATCCAACAAGACGACATCAAACCAAAAAAAAAGAACACCGCAATCTATTCACCTACAGCTCCGCAACACAAGACAAAAAGAAAAGATAACACAAATAAATCCTCACGTCCATGCCACACCAGCGACGAACTCGACAAAAAAAGAGGAGCGGGGTGGCTGGTGAGGCCAGGACGGGAAAGGGGGAAAAGCATAATTACCTGCTCGAAACGAGGAGTGAACCCATGTGCTCCCAAGTTACAAGTTACAAGGCAACGGGATAAACCACTACACCTGCGACCCATATGGGGCGGCGGGAGCCCATGAGTTCCTCAGAAGGAAGGAGGGGGAAGTCTGGTATATGTACCAGGGCCCCAAGGCCCTTGGAGTGGCCTTTATCCTCTCCTCATCAGCATCAACACTTTTACCAAATCTTGGGGTTCCCTTCTTTGCCTTTACATCCGCAATCGCCATGATGCTCGTACACAGTAGTCAGGAGATGAAACGCAAATCGATTTCCTTTGGTCGTATTAACCCGAACACCATAAGAAACAAGATAGGTATATAAAAGACACCATAATAACAAGACAACATAACATTAAGCTCCCACCGCACAGAAGAACTGCGGCATGATTTGAACCCAGATTTCTCTCTCTTCCGCCGAAATACCTCCACTTCCCAAGTAACCCAACCGGCCCGGACCAGACGACAGACACCCTTCCTTTACTCGAAGGTAGTCTTCTTGCCCTGGTGAGCAACAGGCGCACCAGTAAGTCTGGCAACGCTGATATCCTGAGCCGTCTTGATTTGACCACCACCACTGCCCTCTTCCCTCTTCTTGTAAGGAACCCTCTGTGGCCTCTCACCACCATCTTGTCCTTGCTTCTTGCCAGCAGCGCCCTTGCCTCGGAACCGCTTCTCGTATCTCGTCTTATCGTCCTCGGCCAACTCGATCTTGAGGGTGCGGCCATGTAGCTGGTTGACCCACCACTTGCGAGTCTTTATCCTCTTTTCCGTTTCCTGCTTCTTTTCTGTCGATTCTTCCTCGGCCTCCTTCTTCTGATCCTCGTCCATGAAATCCTCCAACTCGGGAATTTCTTCGCGAATCTTGACGAACCCCTTAACCGCCCACTGTGCAGCTTCGCCCTCCTCAAAGTTCACCCACCCGTACCCCTTGCATTTGCCGCTGTCCTCGAACGTGGCCACCTTGACCCACCTGATGGCACCGCACTTGTCAAAGTGCTGGCGCAAGTCGTCCTCGGTGGTGTCGAAGGAGAGGTTGCCGACGAAGATCTTGGTTGAGCCGGCGAACTTGCCGCCTACCAATGGCTCTTCCTTTTCTCCCTTGGCAGCATCCTCATCCTCCTTCTTCTCCGGCCGTCCCTCGAACGACGTCGCATCCTTAATCAACAACTTGCGCCTATACCACTCCGTCTCGCTGAGAGCAATGGCCGCGACCTTGGTGGCCAGCGAATCGAAGTCGACGTAGGCGAAACCGCGGTTCTCGGGCTTCTCCTTCTTGGGCTGACCGGGCTGCGCCTTGGCCGTGGGCATGTGCACGCGCGTGATGGACTCGGGGGTGATGGAGCCGCCGCTGTTGTCGACGAGCCATTGCTTTAGTTCAGACTTAGTGACAGTAAAGCGCAGGTTGCCGATCCAAACGCCGTGGGGGGAACGTTCCTTCTTTGCCTTTTTCTCTTTCTTTTCGCCGGTGGTGGCTTCGCCATCGGAATCGGAATCGTCGCCCTTGTCGGAGGAGGGCTTGGTGGGAAGGGTCTTGCCCTTCTTGAGCAGACGCTTGGCTTTCTTGGAGGGAGGCTCGGGGGCGGTGACGTCGATTTCGATTTCGGTGATCTCGGCCTTGCGCTTCTTGGAGGACTTCTTGGGCTTTTCATCGGAGGAGGCGGCATCGGCGGTGGTGTCGGCGGTGGCGTCGACGGTGTCGACGGACTCGGTGGACTCCTCCGTGGCCTTGCGCTTCTTGGAGGATCTATCTTTCTTCTCTTTCTTGGGCTTCTTCTCGGAGGCGGAATCGGCGGTGGTGTCCATGGCGTCGACGGGAGCGGACTCCTGCGCGGAGGCGGTTTCGAGATCGTTTGTTGCTGCCATTTTGGTTGGGTTTTGCGTATTAATCGTGATGATTCAAATACGACAAGAAATAAAGTTAGGAATAACAACAAATTCAAGGTTGTTGATTCCTCGAGTTTGCAATGTTTACAGAAGGGGACAGCCGGCGCACTGACGTTGATTCCCCAATTGCTGGCAGCACAAGATTTTCGAAAATTTACTTTGCGATAAGCACGCGATAAGGAAGGGGTCACCGTTCGCTCCAACTCGCATGTCCGCTTTCCATTCTTCCGCTTGGTCTCCATCGCGCAAAATGCGGGGGAGCGGGAACCTCCACTTTGGGTTCTCCACTGATACCACTCGGAATCTCCGAAATCTTGTGCCAAATTTGAAAAGAGCCTCCATCTTTTCAGATCTCCATCATTTTTTGATGGGACTTGACATTTGCAGATTACAGACATGCCCCCTTTTTAGTGCAATGTGAGCCTGATTTTAGCTAACAAATGTGCCTTGTTTCGACGACAAGTCTTGAAGTGCAGCCGTACATAGGTACGAGACCGGCGTGCAGAAGTATCAGCTGTCGTCTGACTGATGGAGCGGAATAAGGTACAGTACATATGTACATTGGTCGTCGACCTGATGCGCAGTGGATGGAATATTTCCCCAAAAACGTAAATCGGAGGGACGACCCAAGGCGCCATGCGATGGGCCAAATGTAGCCACGAGCACAAAGTCGATGATGCCAATATTCTTGACTCGGCCCATCCTCTACTTCATCATGACCAGGATATCCCTTGCCGTGAATAATAGCTCACAGTGTAGACACTCGTCCGTATTGAGCACTGGTTGAGTTGTTGGGCGAATTGCCTCCCAGAACACGGCTCTCCCAGCCCGTACAGCTACACTCAGCTACACAGCTGGACAGTCACTCCCGATAGGAAGCAGAAGCTTCGACCTCCAGGTCAGTCTCCGAATGGAAGGATATCAATCCTTCGGAAGACCATAAAACCCCGCAGAATCGAAACGGAAACGGCATGAGGTGGTTGCTGACGTTGCTCGAATCAACCCCCCCGAAGCTTTGATACGGATCGAGCGAATCGTCAAGGGGGCTGATCGGGTGGGCCACGCGGCATAATGTCGTTTCCATCATCTCGCCAAGCGCAAGGGCCAGGAACAGAGGCAGCGTTGGCAAACGCCTGTCCAAGGATCAGGCCGAGAAATGGAGATATGGAAAGTAACAATTGTTTTCCAAGGTCCTTGATGCTGTCCGTACCATGGTTGGTGTACCGTTGTCGCTGTCGCTGTCGCTTGAACGCTTCAAAGTCGAATCGTTGCGTTTGATGATGGCCGGAAAAGTGGAGGCAATTGGTACCCGAAACCATCATCTTGGGCCTCACGTGCCGAGAACCACCGATAGGGCTTGGCGAGATCGGGCGGCCTTGAATGAAAAAAAAAAAAAAAAAAAAAAAAAAAACCCGACAAAAGGTCCTCTTTCCTCAAAGACCCCACCAGTCCACGTCGTACTTTTTCTCGGAAATGTCTTCTTAGGAACTTCATTGGCAGCCAATCTGAACAGACTCTGGAGCTCCTCTCTTCCTATCAACGCCTCATTGCTTAGGCTTGCAGGCCGGCTTGGTCTTGACCGCTCAAGATCTTTCGAATCGTTTGTCGTCTCGGGCTTGATGCATGCACTTAAACATTCTGGTAGGGGTTCACAAAGTACCAACCACAATCGGTTTCGTGAGGGGACTAGTACTTGATAGGGTTAGTGTAACAAAAGGCTAAAGAACTAATAGCCTCTTCTGGTTAGCTGCCATTCTGACCACATGGACCCCATCAACAAAGCGGGCCCTGGGCCAGCTGGGCGAGTGGACCGACCCATGAAAATCGACATCCACTTTTTTTGTTTTGCCCGCCGCCCTTGCTCACTGTCTGAAAGTGCCTTGCAAATGCAAAGGGTCGCTGCTTGCTGGTGCTGCTCCTCCCTTCCGATACACACCATTGACAGTTGACAGTCCCGGCATCACCAATCGGCGTCAAAGCTGCTCTGACCTTGAAGAGGCCCAGCCAACCGTTGTTTCCGCTGGCAGGCACTGGCCGCTGGACACCACCACCTGGACACCACACACACACATCACACGCTGACTGGCTGTCACTCGTCACCACTACTGACCACTACTGCTTGCTCCAGGACCGGGACACCAGTGAGAGCCAGGGAATGAGCCACTGGGACGCTCAAGCGAAGGTCAAGCGGATGCGCTTTTGTTGTTGGCTTGGTTGGTTGCTTTTTGGCTTCTCCGCTGCATTGAGAGCACCCATTCACTCTGCGCATTCCTCCATTCACAGTCCTTCATTCGTCGCAATCCCGTCGCAATCCGTGCAAGTGCAGAGAGAAAAAGCGAAAAGGCTCCTCACTTTTGGTCGTTTCTTCAGAGCCAAGAACGTCCAACTAAAAAATCTCCACCCGGCATCGCACTGTGAGAAGTGGAAAGCAGTCTGACTGCGCGGCCCTGCCTGCCATTCACAAGAGTTCGCTCCATTCTCTCACTCGCCATTCTGCGCCTCTCCTTCTTCCACCCTTCCTTTCATTTCCAGTCCTCTCTTCCTTGACTCGCATCATTTCTTGCGACTCGCAACAGTTTGCAACTCAAAACAAACCCAACCCGCGAGCGGTCTGACGCCGGCTGCTCCCTGACTTTCTTCAACCTCAGATCGCCTGGCTTCTTCCACCGCCGTCGATCCGTCGTCCGTCCGCATCGTCGTAGTCTCCTTTTGCGTCGGCAGCGCTACGCAACGCTATACCGCCAAACGAGCATTGTTTTCAATCCCACAATGAACGTGCTCCTATCGCCGCAGCCGCCCTTCTTCCCCCATCAACACGAACCCTCTCGTCGCTCTCCGCCTAGAACAAGTAAGTTGAGTTGTTGCTGCATTGTTTTGTCATGCATCGCAGCGTGCATCTACCGCTGCTGGGTATAAAACCTGGTTGTCGCTGCAGGCTTGCTAACAATTCGCTTCCAGTGTCGCACTATACCATGGCGTCCAGGAAAAGAAAAGCCGACGACGATGACAATGAAATGTCGGTCTCGCCGACCGGCTCGCCCGCAATCAACTCGAGGCAGCTCTCGAGACCGTCCAAGAAGGTCAGGGCTGGGATCGAACTTGCAGGACGTCCGCTGCCTCTTCCCCGCCTCCTCGAAACTCTCGACAAGTCGCAGCTGCGAGCCGTGCTCCAGACGATCTGCGAGCGTCATCCAGACATTGGACATGAGGTGATGACTTCTGCACCGCGCCCGTCCGTCAACGGGGCCCTCGAGGTTTTGGGCGAATACCAGGACAAGCTACGGGCCGCCATTCCTTTCGGCAACTCGAGTTCCGAATACACCTATTTCCGGGTTAAGCAGCCGCTCATGGCGTTGGTGGATGCTCTCGGCGATTTCACCCCGCAGTTCCTGCCGCCGGTTGAGCAGCAAACGACCGTGTCGTTGGAGTACCTGAACCATGCAACAAAGATCATTCACGACCTACCCGATTTCGACAGCCAGCAGTATCGCCACCACAAGGATGGAGCGTACGACGAAATATCCAGAGCATGGGCGTTGGTGATTACAGAAGCGGCCAAGCGGGGAGGAGGCTTCCACTTGCACAACGGAAAATGGGATCAGGTTCTGGCTAAGCATAACCAGCAGTCCGGAGGAAAGCTAGAGCAGGCCATGAACGCAATGGTCAATGAGGTTGGATGGATCGGCGCGAACCAGAACGCTCATGGGCAGGGTTCTTCTTCGGACCCGAACTCGATACTCAACCAGCTCATCAACGGCACATATGGCGCACCTGTCCAAGTTGGTCCCTTCTAGAATAGGCGACGAAATGGACATCGAAGTGCGCCGTGACTTGGCATTTATAGGGATACTCATGGGACTGGGAGGAAAAGCAAAACGGACATTAACGTCGATTGCATCATGGTTTCTTTTGTCGTTCATTTTTTTTTTTTTTCAACATTCAGGGCATTGTTTGGGGCGAATGGGGAGGGATGACATAGACAGGCGTGGGTTACTTGCGGTCAGGGATCATTGTTCACACGGCGTTGGTGTGTTGGCTTTTCAAATGCTGTTGTTCCTTTCCTTCATTGTTGTCTTTCTGGCAACATCTCACTGGCACAACAAGATACCTCTTTCCTACCGGCTGTCTCTCGTTCTAGGGGACAACTTGTCAGTCACTTGCATGTACACAATTTTTAGCATATCCTTTCCGAGGTCGGAAGTTTGGGGCATGTGTGTAACCTACCATCACTACCTTTACCATATCCATTCCACCATAGCCATGCAATTGGGAAACGGAGTCTCGGATGACACAGTGTGCCTGGCGGTGACTTGGTGTAGACACCCGAGGTGAATCTTTGGGGCACAGCGGCTTGTTGGGATCAATCAAACTCGCCTTCCATCTTATGAAATGTGTAATCCAAGCAAGCCGTTGCCAGCGGTGAAGTCAAAGTGTCCAGATCATGAGTCCAAACGCATAACTCGGATGACCATCTCTCCCCTTGAATTACCGTCTTGTTGGCAGAGACCAAAGCAATCTCGCAATAAAGTCCCTTGCATATATGTTCCTGATTAACTGCGGTCATTCTCTTAACACAGTGGCGACTCCCTTTGGAACCACGCACAATATTGTACCATCTGCCAGAAGCCCATTCGAGATATGACATGGCTATGATGGAATGAGAATTGAAGGATGACTAAGCTGGAACTTGAAGGACAATTGAAGAATCTGATGTAGACTCGCCCTACCCACGGGAGCTTTTGCCTGGAGGAAAGAACGCGGCCTGGGACGGCAAGATTGACGATAGTGGGGCCCTGGAGCTCCCTGTGTGACGGGATGACAAAGACCTAAAAGTTAGTGAGGTCACCACCTAAAACCCCACCGGTACAGGGGCCAATTCAGGCGGGTGTTAGGCAGACGCCGTTAGTGCCCCACGTGATAACCTGTCCCTGACGCGCCTGCCCAATCTACACAGCGCGTCTTGTCGTTCCTGCCTCGATACATCACTGCATATCTCGCGACGTTTGCTTTGGGAAATTCACAAAATCTTTGAAATTTTCAACACGTCAATCTGAATTTCTCTTGCTGGGGATCCCACTGCGAACGACTCGCGAACCACCAGCCTCAAGGCTGCTCTGCGAGACAAGATGCCTGCGTATGTTTACCTCTGCTATCGACCCGTATCAACCGCGTGTCTCGCGGCCTTCCAGCGTCGGTGATCCCCATTAACACTTCTACAGAATCGGCGACCAACACAAACTCATCACCAACCCGTTCGAGGAACCACAACGGCGAATCAGCGAATACACGGCCCAAGAGATCGCCACACTACAGAGCCGTCTCGAGAAACAACTAGGACCCGAGTACCTGTCGAGTCGCGCCGGCCCATCAGGCCAGAAAGTCCACTACATCTCGTCAGAAAAATGCATCCAGCTCGCGAACGAGGTCTTCGGCTTCAATGGCTGGTCCTCCAGCATCCAGAATATTCAGGTCGACTTCGTTGATGAGCACCCCCAGACGTTGAAAATCAACATGGGCATCTCGGTTATAATGCGAGTCACCCTACGCGACGGAACGTACCATGAGGATCTAGGCTACGGTCATATCGAGAATTGCAAGGGCAAGGCGGCTGCGTTTGAGAAGGCCAAGAAGGAAGCCACGACCGATGCCCTGAAGCGCGCGTTGCGCCAGTTTGGCAACGTGTTGGGCAACTGTATCTACGACAAGCAGTATTTGGCCAAGGTCACCAAGATGAAGGTCGAGCCGACCAAGTTTGTGGAGGATAATCTACATCGGCACTCGGATTTTGTCAAGAAGGAGCCGGTTGAGGCGGATGTCATGAAGATAGACTCAGTTGGGGCGGGCGCTCGCCCACCAACGCTGGGGAATGAGGAGTCTTTTGAGGATTTGCTTGGAGGTAAGGTCTCTCACGCACTACTTTGGGCTTGGCTAACGATGTACTAGAACTTGATGAGGCCGACTTCAACATGGCCGATGAGGGCCATCCGGACGAAGTTGTTCTACCACAACCTGTGCACAATAGCTTGAACGACAAGCCTGTCCACCAGCAACTGACTAACCTCAATCCACAAGCACAACAATCTCGACCCCTGACACGATCAGGGTCAACAGGCAGCCTGAACACCCGACAACAACCACAGACTTCCAATCAGTTTACAGCGAGGGCCCAAAGTCGGCCTCCACAACAGCAGTTTAACAACAACCAAAGTCGTCCTATGGGTCAACCGGTCAATAATTCTAGCAACACAAACAATCCCAGTAACGCTCCGAACTTTACGACACCACAGAAGCCTGCTCCTGCCGCTCCTGCTCCCCAAGCAGGTGCCGCTGTAGTTCCCGCCCCAGAAACCGTTGGCTTCTTCTCCGCTAAAGCTGTGACCCAACTTCCGGAGGAGGCTTTGGCTAGCGGCCAAGTCGCGCCGAAACCCGGTCTAGCATTCAACCCTCACGCCGAAAGTCCGTCGATCCGCAAGACGCCCGGCATCGATCACACCAAGTCTAAGCCTCTGGCCAGAAACGGTCAGCACGTCCCTCCAGCCAAGACCACCTCCGAGACAGAAGCTGAACCAAGCACGTCGTTTTCAAGACCTGCGGGAGCTGCTCCGGCCGCATCACGACCAGTAACAATGAGCGAGGCACGCTCAGCATCGGGGGGCTTCTCTCGTGCTGGGCCACCGATGGGCGGTGGTGGTAACGCCGGAAACAACATGGGCAAGCCAAACGTCGTCAACCCCCAACTTGATCAGACACGGCGGATCGGTGCGCCAGGCATGGGAGGTTTCTCTAGTAGTCCTAGTGCCAACCGGAACCAGTATCGGCCGTTGACGGTGAAAAGGCCTGCTACTGCTATGGGAGGAGGTGCTGCTGCTGGTCAGACCAAGGATGGTAATGGTGATGGTACAGCGGCGACGACGACAGCGGCGAACACGGCAGCAGGGTCGACGACGGGAGGTAATGCGGCGGCTCCTTCTGCTGGTAACGGTAATGGTGGGAGAGTACCGTTGACTGACATGTCGGCTAATGCGTCGATTGCTACGGCAGCGGGGGCCGCTGGTAGTGGACCGGAGGTTAAGAGGCAGAGGGTTGCTTAGATCGAAGGAAAGGATGGTAGAGATTTTGTCAGGCACGAGGTCTACGGATATAGTCTCTACTTCACTTCGGATGGACTAATTAGGTCCAACTCGTCGGTATGGCGGTGTAAGGTGTAGGTGTTCATGGCGTTTTCTTGAGGGCGAATTTTACTGGCGGAATTAAGGGATGGCTGGTTGGTTTCTCTATCACAGATCCTTTAGGGGAACAAAGCACTGGTGGGCCTTACAAGAGGTATGTGTATTCACGCTCGGGGAATGATCTGGTTTTTAAGGTGGACTCTCGGTGAGAGGATCAGTGCTTTGTGGCATCTTGCTTGGGCTTGTAAGATATTAACGAGTCTCAAACTCGAAATAAGCTCAAAGGTGCATCGCATCGTTCATGGCAAAGTTTAGACTAGGTACATGGTTTAAATATTTACACTATACCCATAACGTGCAACACTGTTGATGGTGTTCAACATGTAACATACAATACCGTGAGCAAACACCAATGTAGAACGAGCTTTTCTTGTCCTGACACTCTCCGCACATCCCCGGGACTGAGGTGTAGGTACTGATTCCCATGTCCACTCTCTAAAGGGAGGTTTTAGCTAAACCAGGCTTGTCAACCATCCCCATCTCAACAGGGAACAGGCAAATATTGATTTACGTGTTCATAAACTAACCAGTTGCGCACTGGGAGACTGCCGGGGTTTATATACATGTTCTGTCGTGCCCAACTGGGCTCCCAATCAGCCGTGGGCTCACCCTCTGGGGAATACCTTCCCTTCCTTCGTGGTCTTGAGCTCCTTCTTGCTAGCCAACGTCGTGATGGCCTGTTTCCAGATACAGGGTGTGCTCCTTCTATATATACATGACTTCCTTCCACGTTGTGGGGGTCAGTAGGTAGGTGGGTTGGCTTGTCCGTCGGTCCCGACAGCGGAGGTGTTCCATATTCCATCTTGCCATTGCCCAAACGCAGACTCGTCCATCCCTCTGAGAAACTTCATGCTCCGAGAAGGCTATCCAAAATATATGCCTGTATACTAGGTACCTAGGCACGGTCATGTCGTTGTACGGCGGGCGATGGGGGATGTACTTGGAATTTGAATGACGAGAGCAGCCTCCATTTGTTTCTAACATATACCAGCTATTTGAACACAATCTGAGAGTGGTCATAACGAGTTACAAGAGAAGTGAGGTCTAGATTAAGAAGTGGTGAACTGCCAGTCGACTGAAGGTGCAGCAGCGTACAGGATTACACTGAGTACGATTCACCACCAGGCCTCGACTAATCACTTGATTTCTCATTAGACACTTGTCTTTTAAGACTTTATCACATAAAGCAGATACTAAACAGATGACAGGTAGGAGAGGAGAAATTCCACGACAACGAGGTTACGTTAACAAAGGCAAAGAAAACTAGCAAATTAAAGCACCCATCAATTGACCCAAGTGACCCGACAAAACAATCCTTCCAAGCACTCCGTTATCCATGGTTCCCGTCACAAATTTCTGACCCCCACGCAAAGTTCGCAAAGCAAAACTACTTCCTGGGGCCGCTAACAGACTCCTCATCCGAGGCGTCAAGGATGTCGTACTCCTCATCAGTCATGAAGGACTCGGACGCGTCCTCGTCCCACTCGACATCTTCATACTCCTCGTAATCTTCCTCTTCGGGGCGAGACTCGGCCTGAGACTGGGCGTCCTCCTGATGGACGCTAGCAGAGGGTGACTCCTTGTCGAGCTTGGGGAAGACAACCTGGCTGTGATCAATCGGGGCAGCGTCATTGGTCTCGGGCTCAATGTTGAGCTTGGCCATGTTCACCTCGAGATCCTCAACCTTGGCGGGGGCCTCCCGAACCTTCTCCTCGGGAGCGGTCTCAGGCTTCTTGACCACAATATCGCACCACAATTTGTGGCCAATCATGAGGCCCTGCTTCGTGGACACCCGCCAGTGCGACAAATGTCTGCCTTCCCTCGAAGGGCTCCGGAGAAGAACCGTGAAGGGCACGGATTCACCAGGAGCCACCGGATGCTCACACACGTCGGATTGCAAGCAAGACTCGAGGTCACCGGTGGCAGTGGGGTGAGCTGGATCTACATGACCCATGTACTCACCATGAAGGTACTTGACAAAGCATCCAGCCGGCCAGGGGGTGGGTCCGTCATTGCGGACGACCCAGGTTTGCTCAAAGACGTGGTCAGGTCCGAAAACGGTACCATCAACGACCTTGTCTCGCACATATGTAGCGACATACACAGGAGCCGGGGTCTCAGCCTCCTCGGTCTTTACAGCGGGAGCAGGCTCGGAAGGCTTTACGTCAACCACAGTCATGACGCTGGGCTGGAACGACTCGGTGCCTGCGGCACGCGAAGTGGTAACGCGACGGCAATGACGCGGCCGATCACCCATGGCCGGCATCCTGCGTCCATTCTCATGCTCGCCGGTAGTCGTGACATTGACGTTACGAACGGGGGTCTTGAACTTGATCAAGGGGTGGGTCTTGTTGTGAGTGTTGGCGGGGCTCGCCTCGCACTTGGCGCAGAAGTCCACATCGTCACAAACAGCGCACTTGTAGCGGTCGCCAACAATGTAGGTATAGCCAGGGCGGTTGTTGTTGCACAGCGGGCCATCGCAGCATACTCCGACGTGAGTAAGAGCGCGCGGGACAGGGCAAATGTTGGCAGGCTCGAGCGGCTCGTAGATAGGGACGAAGCGATGATTGGCATGGATGAATGAAGCTGACTCGTAGCAGTTTGAGCAATAGTCCCAGTCGGGGCACTGAAGGCACTTGTGACGAACGCCGCGGATGTCCTTGTCACAGCCATCGCAGATAGCGTGGTGAAGTTGGTTGCGGCCCGGAGCGAGACGGCTCTTTACGTCCGCCTCCATACAAGTCCCTGGTACAAGAGGGGAAAAGGCGTGCTTGGGGTGATGTCCGTGGCGATTCTTGGCAAAGCAAACCTTGCAGAGATCGAAGTCGTCACATGTCAGGCAATGGACAAATTCGGCCTCGGGCAAGTCTTGAATGCAGCAGTTGCAGGTGCGCAGAGTTACCTGTGAGTAAGACTCGACAGAAGGAAGGACGCTCTCGTAGCGGGAAACGGGAGGAGAAGGGGGAGGAGAAGATCTCGAGCTCTCAGCCTTGGCCAGAGCCAGAATCTCGTTCGTTCTCTGAAGCGCGGCCTTCTGGGCCTCAGCCTGCTGGAGCTTGGCCATATACTCGGCATGAGCTTCACCAAGGCGTTCCTCTGCAGCCTTGAATTGTGCGAGTCTCTCCTGGTTGACGATGGGGGGATATGCGCGAGACATGGTGTCGACGGTAGTGATGGAGCCATTGCTAATGAAGCGCTTGGTCAGGACGTGATCATAGTGGTGGCAAGTAACACCCTTGTTATTGTAGCAGTCAGGGCAAAGGTCAAAATCGCCGTCGTCACAGATGGAGCAGTGGTAATGCTCGTAGGGGATGGTCCGGTCGCAGCTGTTGCAGCAGACGGCATAGCCGGAACGGGTCGACTCCTGGGTGCCCGTGTGCGAGAGGGCGCTGATAGGCATAGAAGCCACACTGGCGGCACGGCCGAAGGGCAGGCGGGACTGAAGATCCTCGATACGGTCCATGGCGTTGTTGACGCGCGTCATGATATCGGAGCGCTGAGCCTGGAGAGACTCGAAAGTTTTGCTGGGTGTGGCGTCCGTCTCAATTGACTCGATGATCTCGGTGGTTTCTTCACACACGGGGCTAGTGGGGTTTGACGCTGAAGCATCGCCCTCTGTCTCTGTGGGTTCGGCTTCGACCGAGGCCGGCTTGGGTCCCATTGTGGTGTCCTTCTGTGCCTCGGGGGTGGAGGCCTGCGCAGGCGTCTCTGCCATCGCACAGGTAACACGCAGTTTAAGCTTCTGCTTCGCCTTGGCCGCGCGGAACAACTGTTTGTACACCGCAGTGTTGGCGGGATCAAGTATGATGTATGTCCCAGCAGAGTCGGAATACCGCTCGAAGATGGCGTTAGTTTCGGCGGGGATTTCCAGGTGGGCACGCAACTGGTCGAAAGGTCAGTGGAAATGTCCTATATTAGATAAAGGGGATCACAGGGCTGCTGAGGTGTCTTGTGTTTTAATGACGTACCTTGGTCTCCAGCGAGCTAGCAGTTAGGTCGCGGAGCGGGAGCTTGAACCTACGAGTAGCACCATCATATGCCACCTTGAGGGTGATGGGGGTATCAGGGCTTGGTGGAGGTGCCGCCATGATGCCGGACTGAATGATTGAAGATGGATGTGTTAGTCAAAGGTCTAGTCCAAAGGTCGGGTGCGAGGAAGGGGACAATAAGCGGGATGCAGGGACTCTTAATAAATGGTACGATAGGCGGTAAAGGTAGCGCTAAACCCGCCACAGCAACAGCACTGAATGGCACAAGAAGGAAGGCCATCATTTCCGCCAGCAACAGCGAGAACCGAAACAGGACAAGACCACGACGACAACAACAACAACAACAACGACAACGACAACGACAACGAAAACGGTGTGTGTCGAAACAAAAGGTGCAGATCATTCACCGCAAAATGCCAACTTACTGTAGTCCGTTGCTGGTGGCCGCCTGATGCGGTGTTGTTGATGGTTGACGATGAAGGGAATCTGATGGGAGGGAGCCTGTTAGAGAGAGGTCACGGTAGGTCCTCGTCGACGTCAATCCAACACGACTGCAGTGGACCACAACCGAGGCGGTGTCCAAATCTGCGACGGGTTGGCGAATAACGCTGGAATGTGAAATGTGAACTTACAGTCAAATTGATGAAACAGGCTGGAAGTCGGATCTGACGATGATTGCCGCGTTGTGAATGAGGCCAGAGATGAACTCTAGCTGTGATGGTGGAAAGAGAGAAAGAGAAAGCTGGGCAGGCGAGTTTGGAGTAGAGCTGAGCCGGGCTCTAATAGTAGTTGCCTCACACGCTGGCGGGTGTCCGTTGGTACAGATACTGTGCTGCAGTACGCGGTGTAAAACCGAGGACGCCTTCGATGATCGTTGGGGCTTCCAGTTCCCGTTCCGGTTAGAGGTAAGTTTGCACGGGGCAGGTACTCCTCGGTGTTAAGAGACGTGCGGCTGTCCTGTTATCAAGTGGTGCATCTTTTCAAACACAGTAGCAAACTTGGAGCGGTCAGCAGTAGGAGAGTGCCCAAAGAGCTGTTAGAAACCAATCCCCTATCAACTGTTCTCAAACATTGTTATGGGAAGACGGCCGGCCAAGCACTAACATCCCCCAGGTGCCGAGTGTGTAATGTTACACATCATTACCCGAAATACAACGACAGCCAATCAGGAGCTGGGCTTGTCTCACTGCACTGACCGTCTTCCTTCATTGTGACCAACCGCCTCTGTCTTTGATCATTGCACCTTGCCCGCTTTCCTACGCAATCAATTTGCAATAATCATCAACGTATGCGTTTTATGTCAGGATCCTAGCTGTTTCTGCCTTGAGGTTCTCTGAGGGGAAATGTCAACAAGTGTTGTAGGGCTTTCCGTGTTCTTTCACTTTGTCCACACTGTCTGACTGTCCATCACTAATACACGGTCAAGGCCAGGCTAGAAACCTCTGGTTGGCCCCGTTTGGATATTACACATCCAGCCATCAAGTCGAGTGGAAGCCCACGGAGCCATCGAGGCGAAAACACAACGAAGACATGGGCACACAAGAATCCGGACGGTACGTCGCCAGTTGGAGGGCCAACGACCGGGGGGCTTGACCGAGTTTGCCGACTGCCAAAACTGCGAGGCGGGCGAGTGCTGATGGCGCCTTGATTCGCGCTTGAAGACCAAGAAATCCGTGATATTTCTCATTTGTTAGCAACTCTGGCCGGCCTGGCAACTCAGCAACCTGCTGCGAGTTTCGTACGCAGTCCGTCGTCACCTGTAAAAGCCTGCCTACCGGTACATAAATGCAGATAGCGGCAGGTTGTTAAGGACCTGGGACTTGTAGACGGGGCAGGCAGTGCTTATCGCGTGCTAGTGTCAGATGACAATCCCCCGGCAGGAGCCCCGACCCCCGACCCCTCACGTGGGGACACGCCTCGCTTGAGTTGCCGGGCGGCAAGTCTCCATAATCGGGTGTCCAATGAATCCATTCACAGATTCATTCCCCCAATTTGTTCAATTTGGGCATTGCCGTTTTCGAGTTACCACGTTGACCTTTGAATTGGGAACCTTCTCGTTCAAGCGATCCCCGTGTCGACCGCCTCGGAGTGTGTTGGCTGGCCAACTCAATCCTCATATGTGGAACTGATCAACATGGACAACGATCCTGACGATCTCGTCATCTCAGCAGAAACCAAACGGACAATCGAACTTCTCTCCACGAAGAGGGACCGACCAAGAAAGATGAAGATAAGAAAATGAGGCTGCAGTCAACCAAAGCGAGAACCGCGTCCCTTTTATGTTCACCTCGGCATTCAAAAACAAGCCGTTTCAAGCTTTGAGCCCAGAGCCTCGCCTCGAGATAAGTATCTGCATGTGTCGGTAGATCTGCCATGCCTTTCTCCCCTCGCTGCATATAACATCAAATGTCGCAATCCTCGCGGCCGTACGAAGGGAATCGGACGACAAGACGGCAAAACGACGAGGCGGCCTGAAGAAGGCGAACATGGCTCATCAACAACAACTTGCGCAACGAGTCAAAGACTTGACTTGTGAATCCTCGAACCTATTGGATTACAGTCTGTTCCACACATGGCTCTCGCACAACAGCACGCTCACGCAACACAGAAGGAGCCTTACCCTCACATCGTCTCTCTTTTTTCTCCTTCTTCCATATGTTCAGATGGTCATATAACCCAGCACAACAGGGCGCTGTCAGGTAAGGTATCGGAATCGGAAGTTCGGTTGGAGACAGGCAGGACGAGGCGGGCTACTTGATGTTGCCGACTGACCGAGAACCCGGAAAGGTCTCATTGGCGATTTTATCATCTTGGTTGCGAAACTCGCGGTACAAAAGTAGAGATCGTCAGCTGTACCATTCACCTCGTCCAAATTCCATCTAAACTCTTCAGTCTCTTCAATCCCAACCTCAAAAGAGCATCCCTTTCTTCCGTCCTACCTCATCCTTCCATCCAATCCTGAGGGACACTCCGTAATTTACATTCAGCAACGACGTACTCGTCCGGTCTTCAAAATCGACCGTGGCCAGTGGTGGGCGAGCAAGCTGCCCGTTGCCCATCTGCCCTCTGCCGCGGGGAAGTTCCAGGCCTTCAAGCGGGAGATCAAATCCAATGCACACTCAAATGCACGCAGTCAGCAAAGCAGCAAAGTGGGTGATACAGACGGCAACTTGCAGTTCTCGCAAAATCCTACTACCAAATCCTAGGTCATCATATCATTTGAAGAGACGGGACAAGGCTCGGGCCGATCGTCGGCGGGATGATGAGCTGAAGTAGACAAGCGGATAGATCGTATCGCTTTTGGTGATTCCTGTTACTTCGTACTTGAATCACATTCCTCAAAGACCGGCAAGTAGTTCTACCGACAGTTCAGCCTCAGTTGTTCGTCTCGACCTTGGGTTTTGGTCGTTGGTTTGGTAAATGGAGGTAGCATGGTGAGTTGTCAATTGTCTCACTGTACACCATCTTCACTTTTCACCATCAACCGAGGGTTCGAAGTGGAAATTGGAATCCTGGGGTATATATAATAGACACAAAAGCCACGGTGCTTCAACATTTATCACTCACGATATCGCCCACTTTACTCCCACCAGTATCACTCATCAGTAATCCCCTCCAGTTGTCAGTAGTTGCCTCACCATCATATCCACTTTCAACCGATCGTTCGAAATGGAAATCGGAAATCGTACCTGTATAATTGACAGAAAAGCCACGGGGATTACTTATCAACCGGTTGTCTAGTTTGGAACTGGATGTCTCCCTCCATCGATCTATCATGTTGCCATTTCCTCGACAGAGCGCTCAAATCATTCACAAATATGGCATCCATACTTCCTAGTTAACCCCCCACTGAACCTCAAGCCTCATTAACATTATCATCACCAGCGGCAAGAAAAAAAAACATTATCATTACCAACTCATCATTTCTACCACCACCAACCACCCTTTCTTCAGAATTTCCTCACTCACTACTCACTACTCACTCATCAATAATCCCCTCCAACGCCTCCCCCAGCCCTCCCTCATCATACCTAACCTCCTTCCCATCCTCCTGGACTCTCCCCTCCACCCTAACACACTTAATCCCCAACCCTTCCAACTCCTTCACATCCACCTTTGCCGCTGTTCCCGTTCTCGCCAGTCGTCCGCCTACTTGTTGTCCGTCGAGGTAGATCAGGTGGGTGACGTATTTCCTTAGCAACTTCCCTTCTTTGTCTTTCTTCGCTGAGTCGCTCCCGCCCTTGTCGCCGTCGGCATCGGTCGCATCGCTATCATCTGTACCGTGAGGGTGATAATTCGGGTCACTCCTCCGTGATTGCTCCCCCGCCTTCGCCACCGCTCTCACAAAATCCGTGGCAGTCATCGGTTTTGATTTAGGTCCAGTCTCACGATCAATCGTCGCATTCAACACTAACACCTTCTTCCTCCTTTCCATCCTCCTTTCCATCCCCCCTTCCATCCCCCCTTCCCTCCCCCTTTGCTCCCCCTCATCACCCTCCTCACCTGCCAAAGCCTCCCCAACCCCCCTCAAAACCAAACTAGGCACAATACTAGTCCACAAACTCCCAATACTATACACCACCATTTTTGTCCCCGCCAACAACGCATCGATCACCTTGGGATTCGCATTCGGCCAGATCTCGTGTCCGTACGGGTTGATGTACCACACCCTTTCTATCCTTGCACTCAACTGATCGGCTTCGTCCGAGTCTGATTTGGAGAAGGAGATGTTTTGGGTGCGGAGAGAGGGGAGAGAGCCGGGGAGGGAGGCGTCTTCGGTTTCGGTTTGGGAGCGGGCTCTTGCGCCGGGACGGGGCATAGAAGGGAAGGTGGGTTTGGTTGGGGTGGTTGTGACGGAGGAGGAAGTAGTTACGGAGGAAGGGACGGTGGAGGATCCAGATGGGACGGTCAAATGCTGAGGTGGGAGTTTGCTTCCGTCGTGCGAAGCCATGGCCATGGCAGCGGGGTGAAGCGTTGCGGTCGAGGGAGCGCTGTGACTGTGACCACCATGCAACAACGGAGGGAACGAAGGCGTTGCCAGAGAGATCTTAACGTCATCTGGCAAAGCGGTGGGTGCGCTCGGGTGGCTGATGGCTACCTGGCCGGCGATGATCGTGCCGTCTTCGAGGCCGGCCGAGATGTGGTGCGTGAAGTTGGAGTTGATGGCGGGGAGGACGTTGACGTTGGGAGGGATGGAGCAGATCATGGAGAGCAGGTAGATGGCTGATTCGAAAGAGCCGGAGAAGATGCGGGCGCCGGTTAGGAACATGTTGCCGATGGAGGCTTCGGCGAAGTTGAAGGTGGATGTTGGTCGGGTTCGCTTCACGATCTCGAGGTTCAAGGTGTTGAGGATAGAGCGGATTAGTTCTCGTTTGGGAGACGAGATGTAAGCCCAGAGAAGGTGGCGGGCTTCGACGATGTCGAGCCATTCGATACGGGCTTTCGAGGGGTCGCCGGGGAGACGGTACTCGAAAAGCGCTTTGAGGGCGGCTTTTTCTTGGTCGTTGGAGGGGTTGGGGATGAGGCGGACCAGACGGCCTGGATTGTGTTAGCATGTAATATTGGCGCGTTGCTGTAGATATGAATTCAAGACTCACTCCTAATATCACCAACACCTGTACATATCGTTATTAGCCCTCGTTCCACACAGACGGAAAGGGTTCACTCACTCGGCCCTCCAATGAACCTGATCAGCTCGGATGAACTGCCTCCATTGTCGCTAATGGGAATGATGTAGTTGAGTTGGCAATTCTTCTTTTCAATGATCCTGTTAAACAAATCAACAAGGCTGTTGGCGGCAGTGCCTTTTGGGTAGTTGCGGGTTGTTGTTAGTTCAAGTGTCCAACAAGGTTCCCCATGGGGATTGAGGATGAAAGAACGTGGGGAAGTCTGGGGAAGTTGATGATGGCTGATCTCAGGCGGGGACATACCTCCAGAGAAGACGGTGATGCCCGTCCTTTTGTCGCTCATCTTGGATGTGTCTGAGCGAGTGTTTTTTGTTGTATTGTTGACGTTTTGTGTTTTATGCTTGTCTTGTTGTCGCCGTTGATGCTATGACGCAGTAACCAAATAGGCGATGGAGCTCTCTGATCGACAAAGGCCGC
Source organism: Neurospora terricola FGSC 1889 (assembly GCA_009805285.1). Taxonomy (NCBI): domain Eukaryota; kingdom Fungi; phylum Ascomycota; class Sordariomycetes; order Sordariales; family Sordariaceae; genus Neurospora; species Neurospora terricola. The sequence continues at coordinate 56,464 of RANZ01000074.1, read as the reverse complement.
CTGGATGATGTGACCTGCAAGTTCTTTGAAGGTGCAATATAGGTAGAATGCGATTCTTGAGAAGTTTAGACGCACTTGAAAGAATCCACATAGATCAAGTTTCGAGGAGCGTGTCGATTTTATACAACCATGTGAATAGAAGTATACGTTCCGTTCCCGTGTGTCCATCCTGGCCCGAACCCAGCGTCCGTCCTTGAAAGCCCAAAATCCGAGCCAACACCGGCGAGACGCTGATAACATCAGAAAACGTGTCATCTTCGTATTTTCAACTTCTACTTACTCATAACCAGTGTTCAATCGTGTTATCCCATCATTTCGAAATCTGAAACGGACACATATTCACAATCGTTCTTGCACAGGGCAGCCATCGCCGTCATTTCGGGAGAAGGAACTCAATTGTGGGGTTGATCCGAACGCCCTGGAAATGGAAGTTGCAGTGCACATGGTGGAAAGCGACACGACGAATTCCGACAGTGAGCCCTAACCCTCGCCAATTATCACCCCCTTTTCGCTCTAACCACGCCTTTTCTTTCATACTCCCCAAACATAATGCTTTTGATGCCTTTGTCGTTGAAGCTGACATATGAGCCTTCAGTATGACATCCCGTAAATGTTACATAGCCAGCGGTTCATATACAAGCTATCGATCAAGCAGACTATCGTACAGGTTGGCTCGCGAGTGACCTCTCCTCAGGAGAAAGTCATGCTCCATGAAAGCCATGTGAAGACAACTACGATCATAATACAGAGTTTCCGAAAAAGTCCAAGAGTATTCGGCGAGGGACATACGAACAAAAATGTGCAAAAGCTGAATAARGCACGCGAGCAGAGAACTCGTCCGCATTAAGCTCAAACATGAAATTGGCCGTCGCCAGCAATGATATTTTCGTACAGAAGAAATAGAGAATGAAACACCACTACCAAACATCAAGCCGCTTGCAACAAAACACAACACGAGGAAAGAACAAAACAGTTCTGCCGCCGCCGAAACCACCCGACCGACCAAATATACCTAGAGAAGTAGAAACATACATAGCCGCCTGGACAAGAAAACATACATCCAATCGTCGCAATCATCAATGACTCAAACAGGTCGTGGGTAAGATGAACGTAGTCGTGCATTAATGGAGGTAATAGGTAGATAAGTTAGGTTGTTGGATTGCTTGGGATAATGATGGAGGTCCTGTATCCTTCAACGCTGATGATAGACCCAACACTGAATGTGTGATGGCGTGCTCCATTACTAGTCGTAATTCCCCATGTCCATCCACAGGATACGACTGTGGTTACTCAGACGGCAATGCAGTCGCCTGAAATCCCTCCTCTTGATAGCGCTCGATCATCCATGATCAAACAGGTATCCGAGCAGCCCTTCCCAAATATCTCAGCCATCCCCTTGTTGACCCGATCAGCTACACCATGCCACCATGTCACCATGCCGCGTTCTATTGAGCATAGTAAACCATCCCAGGTTGAACTGGCTGCTGATAATAGAAGGCATCTGGCCCAGGAGCCATCATGCCACCCATCCCAACCACGCCAGGACCTCCATAGCTGGGTCCTGCAGCTGGATACTGAGGGTATGTAACCATGGCAGGAAGCGTGTTCGGATCATAATAGTACACCATGCCGTTAATTTCTTGGGCGACGGGACCTTGTGAGGCGCCGTTCTGCCCACTAGCCTGAGCATTCGCGGCCGCTACTGGGTCAACTTGCCCAGATGTTGTGTAGCCCATAGGCTGAGGCATCTGAACCCCTCCTGGAATAAAAGCGGGCGCCGCTGCATTTGGCTGCATATCGGTGCACATTCCCTGAGGATAGTAGTATCCCTGCTGGGGAGGCATCATCTGTACTGGTTGGGCATAGAAGCCAGGCTGTGAGAAGTTGTTGGGCTGGAATGGAGCGGCATGGATAGCTCGCTCGGGAATCTGCGAAAGCGGAGTCGTCGAAACTTGGGACTGATATGATGGGTTGCGAGCATGCGATTCCAATTGAGGAGGAACTTGCTGATGGAAAGCTTGTTGATAAGCTGGAGGCGCAGCGGCCGCTGGTTGCGCTGGCGTCTCRATGTTCTCAACCGACACGGACTTCTGGGGACGCGGTTGATGCATGGGGATGGTGTTCGCACTGTTGTCCTGGAAAGCAGGCTTTTGGGGAAGAGGATAGGTTTGCGGCTGTGGGAGGTTGCTGATGGACTGCTCTACCATTGGCATACTTTGGTTTGCGACCATCGTTGGTTGCTGTTGTGCATGCGGTGGCAGGCGGACAACAGGTCTGTTGGCGTCAACAGGGAGAGGCGGGCGGGAAATTACAGAGCCTGTCGGCGACATCATAAAGTCCCTGCCAATCGATGATCGTCGACTGTTGGCAATGCTAGGTGAATAGGCGCTGCCGTAGAAACTTCCACCAAACACACTGGTCCTGCGAGAGAAGCCCCCAATGGAGCCATAAGCAGAACGCGGTCCCTTGCCGCGACCGCGCTGATTGTTCGGGCGCAAGGCCCGCGGGATGAAGATGAATGATCTATCGCTAGCCGGGAAGATATAGCGAGGCATCACAGGGAAATTGTGGTATGGTATGGAGATCCTGACGGGCTTATCTCTTCGTAGAGGCGGACGATGATCGGGAAGTTTTGTGTACTGTTTCAAGGGTATGCTAGGGAAGTTTTGGGGCCCAAGGCTGATGATGGGGATGAAGACCCGGACGGTTACGTTGCCAAGGGGCTTAACGCAGGACATGGCCCGGTTGATATGGGTGTTGCTCAATGGCGCGTTGGGTATGACGCCATTTCCGTTCGGAGGGCCTTCGTTGTCGGGCATATACCTGGGTGGCTGCTGTCGTTGAGGGCGAGGGCCGGCGACCTCTTCGTGCATATCGTGAGCCCACTGGCCGCTCGTCGTGGGATCGGAGGGGTTGTTAGGAGGGCTGCAGCAGCGGTCAGTATGCGAGTATCAACAGATATGCAGAAGTATCTTGGCCAGCTTACTTTACAGAAGTGAAGGGGCCCACAAGCCCACCACCTCGTCCACCACCCCTTCCACGGCCCGGTCGAGTAAATGGGCGGAAGCCGTTCGCGGCAGGTCCAGCATGTCGATGATCGTGTAAGAAGAAAGCACCCCGGTTGGGCACAAAGGTTGGGTCTTCGTCCCTCTTCCGCCGGTATTCCTCATGTTCCGACCGCCGTTTCTGTTCGTGTGGGAGGACGCGCGACTGCTTTGCGACAGAGTTCGAGCTCACGACGACAGGCGCCGCGGGGTCCTTAACAGCAGGGCCTTTCTCAGAATGGTCATCATGCTGAACTTCATCGAAGTCGACTTCCTCAACCTCGCCATCCTTGTCGGCTAGTGACAGTCCATGTAGCATGATTTCCGTATCCGTCACGGTTGGCTTCTCGCCAGACTTATCGACAGCTGTGTCGCTCGCGCGGCGCTTCGTTCCAGCTTTCGCGGCGCCATTGCCGACGTGCTTGTGAAGTTTGGGGGAGGAGGGTGAAACCTCATCGACGTTGCTAGTGTCGCTGTCGTTATCAGCGAGGTCGTGGTCATCGCTTGCGATGGAGGCTTCTGTCACCGAGTCGTCATCGAGGTCCAAGGTGTCAGGGCCCTCCTCTTCACCCTCGTCCTCAACCCTGCGACGTTGACCGATGACCTTTCTGCGTCTGGGCGCGGCGGAAGCCATTGTGTCTAGTTGGAGGTGACCGAGGTGGGGGGAGAAATGATATATGGATGATCGCGTCGGGGCTGTTCAGCCGATGGAAGGGGGGCAGGAAGCTTCGACGGTGGTAATGTTGTCGGTGATCGGCAAGCTCATGCGTTGGTGGACCAGACGACGTCAGGACAGGGAGGCCCAGGCGGATGGACTATTTCTAGCGTTGTGGTGTGGTTGGTCCTCTCCTCGGGAGAAGATGTTAAAAGAACGGTTGGGATCTGTGTGTCCGTAACCGCCCTGCGGTGCAGAAAGATGTGTGAAGGTTTGTGACGGCTGCCGTCCAAAGTCGAGTCCGAAGCTCGCAGGGAGGGCAACCTTGAATCCCCCGGCGGGCGGATTTGTTTGGTTTGGGGTAAGATTATTAAAAAAAAAGGTCGGGGTGTCAGAAACAAAGCCGGTCTGGAATGTTGGCTGGGCAGGGGAAAGAAAACGAGGTTACAGAAGATGCGGGCGGACAAGCAGGGACAGGCGATGCTGGAGATGGGAAACTTGACTTGATGTCGAGGACTGAGAATAACCAAAAGGATGGACGATAGAAAGAGTCGGAATTTACGCAGCAAGCCCAAGCAGGTGGGAACTTGTGAAGTGCCCCCCCTCTCAGGTTGATACTCTGGTCCCGGTCGTTATTTACGAGGAGCACAGCGGGCGGGCAGGCGGTAGGAGCAATACTGGGCGGACAACCTGGGCAGAATCGCAGCCAGAAGTGGAAGGTTGGGGCCTGGCCGCCTGGAAGCTCGCCAGACACCGCCCAAGGAAGGCCTGGAATCGAAGGCGCGGGGAGCCTGGGGACCTGACGCTTTACGGTGGGTCTTGCCGCCCGCTTCTGGGCTCGTCAACCTCGAGGTTAAGAGGTGATCGCAACCATGTCTAGAAGCATTGAAGATGTTGCTGTATGCTTGTCTTTTTGAGTATGATACTCGAAAGCTTCTTTGGAGATGAAGGACGGTCAATGGTTGATTTGTCAAAGTCATCCCGCTGAGACCAGTTCGCTGTCTGTTAATCTGGCACCCCCCCAGCAGCTTCCCTGGAGCTAAAGCCACAGAATGGCTTGTGCACTCGTACCCTTACAACTCCACAACTGACCTCGCGTTGCTCTCCTCCTCTTCGTCGTCCGTTGTGTCAGTCCATCAACTGGTCATTACTGCCTGAGGAATGCTCTCCTTTTTCTTTTATCTAGACTCCGATACTCTTGATGTTGCCTCCCGTTCTCTTCTTTCTCGTTAAGAAGTGACCACTCAACTGGCACACACCTGGACAGCATCACTTCCGACACTCATTCATCCAAATCAACAATGTATGATGTATCTGACAGAGCCCAAGCACGACAGAAGCACGCCAACAAAAAGGCACGATGATGCACGACAATCGTTGCAGAACAACAAGCAATCTTTTCGTCCACTTGTTGACCAATCCTTCGTCAAGAAATCTGACCAATCAATTGACTTTCGGGCTCGGTTCCCGAGATGAGGAACAGTGTCTCGTCATGGCTTATGGTCATGCTTTTTCTTTCCGGAGTCCTTCTCCTTCTGCTCTTGTCCCTCTTATCGTTGCATTCCGTTATCGCTGCCTCTGCATACATTGGGCATCTCTTCATCTCAACTGAACGTCGGGTCGTACAACAGTACAGTGAAGATGGGGCTTCCCCTCTCTCGTTCTATGTCCTTGGGCAGCGGGGCAGTAGATTTGTTGACCTTGCCGGTTATGAACCTGATACATCTTTCACCCACCGTATCGACATGATGTTCTATGTACCAGCTTCCCAACCTTAACCTGAGCTCTGACAGAAAAGAGCTCACGGATCCCAGGTTCTTCCCAGCACCAAGCCCACACTAAGAGCTCATCGACGTCAAGTTGAAGCTCATAGCTACGTATGTGTCCCGGGGTCCCAGACACGCTCATTAAACCATCCGAGCCGCGGTCAATAGGGCATCTCGTCACGAGATGGCATTGATCATTCCTTGCTCGCTCTAACTTGAGTCTAAAACAAGTTGAAGGCTGGAAGCAAACAATATCTTACCACAAGTTGGGAAAGCCAGAGATGATTGGAGTCTGGCCGAGCAAAGCTCAGGCGAGCCTGTTATAGCGTATACACATCTAGAGGGACCAGTCCTCCTCATTGAGAACGAAGTCGTCTGTAACGAAAGCTCGCGGGTACAAGCCAGAGTCGGAAGTTGTGGGTTTTCATGGATAATAAGTTTCCCACCGATCCATACCACTCTCAACTCACATCAGGCCTCCTCGACTCTACCTAGGAACAGGGACCTCAGCAAGCACAGCGTGTTAGATACTTTCTAGGCAAAGAGCACTCTTCTTCCTGTTTTATACGCCGTGCTGTACTCACCCGTGTCCATATATCTCAAATGAGCTTGATCCCTGCCGTGGACTACTTCACCTGCTTCATCTTGCTCTGCACGACATAGACAGATAGTTCCAGACTCTCAGACTAAACATCGCGGAAGAGAATGACGTTTCACTGGCCTCTTTCATTCCGTCTTGATAGCAAGTCCACTTACGTGCCTATCGTGTATCTGGACCTTCTCAGAAGAAATTCTTACCCATGCAACGGCCCGTCGAACATTGGTTCATTTTCGCGACGGGAAATCAGCCTACACGTGTGTACACTCCTCAGGGATTGTGCCTATATGAAGGATACTTGCAGCATCTCACGTAGTATCTAGTCCTGATTCAAAGGGTCTGAGCCCGAAGGTGGTGTGAAAAAAAAAAAAAAATCTTTTTTTTTTTTTTTTTACCGAACATCCAAATCAGGGGAAAGTGACCCTATTGTTTCGACCGCTACCAAGCAAGACAACACTCGGGAAATTCGACGATATTTATATAAAGCACTTCTCGCTTCAAAGTACGTATCTGGCCATTTCATGCGGGTTGGAAATTGAGCTGAGTACGGATCACGAACTGACAGTTTGTATTTTAGTGTTAGGCGTGTTCGAACTATTCTTCATACCACCTGGCCCGTAAGCGTTACATACCTCATATTAAAGGGGCTAGGATGCAAAACTACGAACTTGAGAAAGTTCCCATGTCTGTCAGTCCTGTTTTGCCGAGGAGTCACACACCTCTAAGTCCGTTGGTGGTAATTCTGGCGTTCCTATCTGAGTTCAGCGAGGAGCAAACGACTTCACCCTGCTCTGAGCCTGTCTCTCTCTCTTACTTCAGAACTCTTCGTCGAAAAACAACCTGGATAAACACCAGGTTGTCACATTCTTTGGACCCTTCGTTACAGGCTTGCGAAGATCACAACTGTCACGTCTGAAGAGGCTCTGTCCATCATGAGTATCGGCATCTTGTTAGATTAGTTGCAACTCAAGGAGATGTAGTGAATTTGATGAATGGGAACAGTTAAAAATCGGTTTCCTAATCAGCAATTGACTGACCAAGCCATGACAATGGTGCATACGGTGAGTAATCAGTGAGAGACTTGTCACAAGGTCGTTTCAGTCTCATCACCTCTCAATCATCTACTTATATTATACCGGTTACAGATTTGTATCAGCTCCTGGCATTTGGTATACACTACTGTGCAGCGCATAAGCACAACCAAGGGCCTATCTGCACTTTCTTCTAGTGATAGGATCATGTTGAAGCATAAGAGTTGAGATTTGGATGAGTAACTATCTACTGACCTCGCAGGTAACACTGAATGTTTCTCAGCGTGCACTAAAGTTACAGAATGCTCAAGGCAACACACTTCCTCCACTGTCAAGCCACCATTTCCATATGCGATACAGGACAGACATCGATAGAACTGACTTCTACCTCCTAACGAGCGTCCCGCAGACCACAAACATTTCGGCCTCTATCACAAGTTACAGCATCTGCAGATTCTTCACTGCTTCCCTGACTTGCTCTACGGGGGAGACGTCGCCAATTTTGTCTCCGGCATCAGGATCAGGTGAGCTGGCCTCAGGTGATGACTCGACAGTAGGGAACACAGTGTGTTGGTTCACCTCAATCTTTGGCACAGCTCCAAAGCGGTTGTTGCCCTGGTCCCAGATCTGCTCATCGCGTTAGCAACAGGTTCCCTCGCTCAGAGATGTGTGGACTTACAGCGTAGATGGACTTGAGGAATGTATCACCCAAGATATCGAAAGGCATAGTACCCCTCGACTGCACACCACCGTACCAATGGTCATTATCGGCCGGTGCCAGCAACAGATCCTCCTTCTGAATGATAAACTGCCTCCCACCAACCGCGACACTCAGCTGGGGAAGCTGATCAATTGTGATAGTGCTCGGGATGAGGTAACCTTGGTATCGGTAGCTGTACTTTGAGCCTGGGATCTTTGCATAGAGTGCTTTGCAAACAGTGTCTGAGACGAGCGCCAGTGTAGTGCCAGTATCGGCAATTGCGGTGTTTCCACTCACAGAAACATTCTCGCCGTTGAGTGTAGCGCTCTCGCTGGGAAACTTCCAGAAACCCTCCGAGTTGTCGATGGGCGCCCACGTGATGTCGATTCCGGAAGCTTTGACGAGATCCTCATCGATCCAGCCGAAGGTGTAGAAGGATTTCTCCTCTGACTTATCATCACGAGCACTGTAGAATGCGGATGTGAACAGCTCAGCCTCCTTGGGAATGTCCTCCTGGCTGATCATGTTCTCGACAGGTGTGGGCTGTGGATCCGGTTTGCCATCGCTCTCGATGGTGTTGATCTTGGAGAAGGCAAGTCCAAGAAGGCCGTCAGCTTCGCCGTCGGAGAAGGCACTGGACACCTTCTTGGCAAGTTCGATGGCTTGGTTCTTGATCTGAAGCCCACCGACGGTGATGACGTCCGTACCGACGGTGCCTGAGGCAGTGCTTCCATCGCCATACTGGATCTTCCAGGTCTGATCGGTCTTGCTCTCCTGGAAGGTGTCCGACTTTTTCGGGTCGAACTTCTTGTCGGCGTGATGAAGAAGGGATGAATCTTTGCACCGGACCTTGGAAGAAACTAGTCAGTATTATGCCAGAAGGAAAGGGGAAAAGATTGAGTAGTGTACTCACCCAAAGATCAGCGGATCCCGTGTCAAAGTCAAGCTTGACCTTCTGTGGCGGGGTGCCAATACCAATCTCGCAGAGATACTGAGTGTCGTACTGCTGATCCTCGGCAGGAACAGGCTCGTTGTCTTTGTAAGGATCGTCCGGACGTTCCTGGGGTGCCCTGACCAGCTGCTCCCAGTGACGAGTGTAGCCGCGGCGTTGGAACTCCTTGGTGAGATCGGTCTTCTTCAAGTGGAAGAACCTGGACTCCTCGGTGGGGTTGAAGCCGTAGCGAGCCATTGCACTGACGTATGCCTTGGTGCCATTGAGTTCACGACCGGGCTTGCGAACAGCCTGGACCTTGTGGAGGCCAAGGTCCTGACGGAGCTTGGACTGGACTTGGTACATAGAACCCATGGCGACTGATGATGCCTTTCTGAAAAAGGGCATACACTGAGGGTGATAGGGTATTGGAGGTTTGAGGGAATGAGATGTATCTCTCGAACGAATAGTTGGAAGTGTGTGCGAGAAGATGATAGGGGATCCGTATGTCGATGGACAGGAGTGGTAGGATTGTGGTGGAAAGCGAAACAAATCAAAAGGAGAGTTGATGGGGGTTATTATAACGTTAAGAGATTGCGAGAACCACAGTCGCCCCCACGAAATGACCTGCCAGAGGCATGGCGACAAACTGCCCGGGGAAAGAGCAATGGGTTACCCGAAACTCAGGAAAGGAGTCACAGTGGCGTCGCTCTGAGCGAGATGTCTTCGTGACCCTCGTGACGGCAGGAGGCAGCGACTCCGTTGAGGCAGGTACGGCCGTTCACCTCATATAGAAGTTGAGTGACTGCCCTGTCCAGTCTGCCCTGCTGCCTCAAACAGAACCAGTTGCGTGATGAGGGATGGCTGAGCGACACTGGACATCCACCCGCAAGTCTTGTCTACCATGGCTCCTTGGGCAGTCACGATCTACCCCATGGTGGAACTGAGCTTTCGTCTCACCGCTCTTGATCTCGTACTACTGAAAGCGGCCGGAAGGACTCCCGTGAACAGATGTGACTGATAACCTCGGGTCCCTCCAAAGACTCAGGGTAGCGCTCTTCCCGTGACGCGTGCATGCTTCTGTTTGAAGTTTCTGGGTGACTACAACGACTGCCTCGTGATGTTCGCGAAAGTGAAGGTTCGAAGCCTAGTGGAGAAGGAACTGAAGACCTGAGTCACCGGACTCATTGCTGATACTTACCGACGGGCAGAAGTTGACCTTATCTCGAGATTTGGGGGGACTTCTCAGTTGAGGAAGGAACGTCTGTGGTTGTTCCAATTCACCAACCGTGACCCCTTCCCCGAGACACTTCTGGACAGCACCTTCCCTCTCAATCTCACACAATCTTCCTTCATGACCTTCCCCGCTTGTCTGATTTCGGAGAAGATGTCGTTCTCCGACTCGTTTCCGAGGTCAATAGAGGTGGTTTGGGGTTTTGGATGTACCTCTATTCATATTGCCTGTAGTCTTGTCCGGTGATCGTCAGAAATCGGAGAGTTTGTAAGTTTTGAAAGAGAATATGGAGCCACCAACCCAGACAACTCGGGGTTTATCAACCCAAGGATAAAACTGCCTTGTGTCTTCCTCGAGGGTCAAGCAACATTATTCAAGACCTTCGGGCTTCGGCTTGCTTCAACACATCAGGATGCTTGAAGCGAGGAACACGTGGAAACAGACATGGTGCTGAATCCTCACTCAACTCACGAGTGCTCGTGTCGATTGTCCACTGTTTGTTCACCCCTTTTCCTAGTGCCTATTTTTGTTGCCATGGTAACGGACCGCGAAGTGCCCGAGGTCCGTTGTTTGACATGCCTCCATGACAAGGTGAAGCATTGATACCGTAAAGCCCCATCTCGGGAATAGGCGCGCGCTGATCAAGTCTTTACCGTCAGCATCCTTTTCTTGGTGCCTTTTGAGTGAGACGCGCGGTTAGTTGGTAGCATCACGGTGGATAACAACCCTCGTTGACGGTCGATTCGACACATCGGTGAAACACGGCGATTGATGAGGTGACGATGGCTTGGCGGCTCGAGACGCTGAAAGAATGGCCAGCCAGGCACGAGCGACCCAGCGAGGCGCCGCAGCGGCACAGGGCGGGGACATGCTCGGGCAGTTGATTGACAGGTCTCCGTACCTCCCGTCTCCATAGAGGTATGGTGACGGGTATGGTGAGGACGGACCCGGACTTCCATTGCTCTTCAATCCTCGGGCACCTTCTCGTTGCCGTCTGGCGACTGTGCCTCCCCTTCGCGTCCACTCCTCTTTCGATCAAATTCACCAAAAAGGAATTGTGGAAGGTTGTTGACTTGTCATTTCCTTTCTCCAAGATGGAAGCACATGGTGCTCACCAACAAGCTGCGAATAGTGGCATCCGTTTGGGGCTCAGCTCTCCAGTGGAACGCCTGGAGCCCTGAACATGCTCCCCCAAGACCCCGTACAAGCGACACGTGTGGAGCCGCTGATGTGGGCTGGAACCGATCAACACCATTTTAGCGGGCTTGGGGGGATCCCTGAACATCTCCAGGGGACGCAAATCGGCAGGCAGTGTTTCCGCCGCTATGGACAGGGCACTGGGCTTGTTGATGGCGTCGCTAAAACATCGCCAGTGACTTCATACCGACTCGCAATGGAAGTCTTGGGACTGCTTTGTTTGTTGCCATTCATAGCCATTATTTAATGGCCTTGTTTCCTCAATCTCGTGGCTGAGCCCATTCACTGATGTTCCTTGTTTCGTGTTGTTTTGTCCAAGAAAACGTGCGCAAGCGTCACAGTTCTTTGCCTCCCGCAGCGGCCGCCCCAAGCAAGTCCCCTACTCCCGTCCTGTCCTTACTCCCGTCCCGCTGGTTGAGGTATCTTGATCGACATTGGTCGAGATTAAACTTTTGGAAACTTCAACCCAACCAACTTCAACCCTCGAGACGAACCACTTCTCTACTACCTCTACATCTATCTTCACCCACTGCTAGCAAACGAAATAACCGAAGCGCATCACGAGGGCCCGATTTCGTTGACACCACAAACACCACACCAGCATCGCCATCATCATCAACAACCACGTCAGCCATGGCGGTTCCAACAGATCAACCGCCTGCGAATCCCATGTTCGCTACCTCGAACTCGTCACGCCCAACGACCGCTGAGAAGGCGAATCCTAGCGTACCAGTAGAACCTTCACAGACATCATCATCACGACCATCAAGCTTTGTCCCGCCGCGCAATTCGGTTTCGACTTCGCAAAAAGACGGCCCTCGCTTGTCAACAGGCGACAATGGCGTCGCCGCGCTGGACTTTCAGGGCTCTGTTGATAGCAACAACGACCTACCAAGCATGGCGACAATAAAGAAGATCGAAAACTACCATGTCCTCGATCGCGACGGCAAGTCGCACACTTTCCGGAGTCTCTACACTGGCAAGCACGTTGCCCGACGAGTTCTCATCATCTTTGTCCGCCACTTCTTCTGCGGTGTAAGTTCATGGACCTGGACCCCTGGACCCCTACTTCGCTCGATGACAAACATCAGCTAACACTTGCTCTTGCGAACCAGCAATGCCAAGAATACCTCCGCACACTCTCTGCCTCCATAACCCCCGACGCCCTCCTCCGGCTTCCACTCTCGACCTTCATCGCCGTCGTCGGCTGCGGCGACCCACAACTCATCGACATGTACGCCCAAGCGACCAACTGCCCGTTCCCCATCTACGCCGATCCTACACGCAAGCTCTACCAGGAGCTCGGCATGGTGCGCACCCTCGCGCTGGGCGAGAAGCCCGCCTACATAACCAAGAACCTGATCAAATCTTCGTTGGATTCGATCATTACTGGTATCAAACAGATCCCCAAGGGGCTGGTCAACAAAGCGGGTGACTTCAAGCAGATTGGCGGCGAGTTCTTGTTCGAGCCGGTGGACATTCAGAGTCCCGTCAACGCCGTACAATGGGAGGACATGGAAAGAACTCTGGAACGGGCAACAAGGGAGAACAATGAAGCGGCTGCTGCTGCTGCTGCTGCTGCCGCCGAGAGGAAGAGGGACAGTTCCGGCTCAAGGCTAGAACCAGACTCTGACGACAAGGAGACTGGCGTAGGCAGCAGTAGCAAAGGAACGATAAAGAAGGAGAAAAAGATCTTTGGCGGTCAAGGACACCGTCCGTCAGAAGCCAGCATCGACGGCAAGAATGAAGAGGACGAAGGCGAGGAGAAGAGAGTAACGTGGTGTCATCGTATGAAGACGACGAGAGATCATGTCGAGATCCCTGAGCTTATGGAGGTGCTGGGGCTTGATGGGCAAGGGGAACCCATCAAGGACTCCAGAAGGTGGTCCAAGGCCCTGGAAACGAGAAAGGGGACGGGGCTTAGTATGGCGAAGAGGATGAATACTATGAAGGCGGAGGCGGGGGCTTAGGAAGGCTTTACGTGCTCGCCGTTTGGAAGAAAAGGGAGTAAAAAGAAGATGAGGGAGGGTTCGACATCATCGGGGATGACGGGACGATGATGAGAGAGGAATTGGTATAGGATCCTTACAAAGGCACGAGAAAGGGTAGCAAGCGGGTGAAGGCCTAGTTGATTGGCATGGTGCATGGTGTTTTTTATTCTCTTTGCTTAACTATTCCCACACGGCATGGCAGCTGTCTTTATGCTCAATTATGTCTATAAGCAAGCATGGTATTTTGAACCAGATTGATACACCCACGTTTACATTCATGGGTACTTGCTCGATCGACTGTTCGTTTCCGTTTTGCTTTGGTCATCATCGAACCATTGCCGCATCGGCTTCCCTCACGCTCAGGGGTTATCGGGTGTGGTCAGGCGGCCTGACACTCGCCCGCAAGCGGTTCCTCTTCTTTCTCTTCCAAATGCTCGTTGGCTCGATGAGTCGAGGTGCTTTCCAAGGCAGAGAAATAGACTTGACTGGATTTCGTCTAGTCTAGCCCTGTCTAGAAACCCACCACCACCGGTCGGTGTTTCTTCCTACATACCGCCTAGCCTACCGGAAGTGTCACTATTGTCACACGAGGTCAACCGTTCCTGGCTGAGACAAAGCGTCGGAATAGATTTCGTGCTACGGCAGATACTCTACCTCAGGATCTAACCCCGCCTCTTGTGTTCCTCTTTTTACGGGTTTCCATCGACGATGCTGTTACTGTTCCCCACGTCTGGACATCTGCCTCACAACTCAACACTCGAAGGTCCAAGCATACGGAAGAAACATTACCTAATAATGGGCTACGTATACTAGACCGGTAGTATCTTCTGTATACTACAGTTTAGCAAATGTACGCTACATGCTTGCTCCCAAGAGGTAGTTATATCTAAGATTCTAGTCCAACTCCCTCTGCTCAAGACCAAGACGACCTCAAAGCCACAACCAAAGATGTCAACACCACCCTCCTTTCCATCTTGGTCACCCAACCTCAATATCGCTTCAAAGCCATCCAAATGGCCACCTTCTACGGACGTAAAATCTCCGACTCCAGTCCCTGTCAAGTGTGTGTCTCGGCTGGGTACGCAACCTCACTGCTGCCGCCGCCCTATGGCGTCTATCCGATTCCGTTCTAGATGTCCGATATAGAGGTAATAAGGGCTTGCCTGGTTGCTTGATGGTGTAGACCCGTTCCGGATTAAGTTGAGTGATGCATCCATTATGCCCAGGGGCATGCTCCAACCCCCACGACAGCTCACTCACCCACCAACCGGTCTCCGTCCATCTGTCAACAGTCCCACGACATCCCCGAGTCTCAGACAGTCTCAGTCTCGCAGAACAAGGAGCGGAATCTCGCTTTGCAAGAACAACATGCCTATCCTTGTTGACTCCTTCAGATCTGATGAGGCAGACGGTCCACATGCAGTGAACACCGCCTGACTCGCCTATTTCAGACATTGTTGGGTAGGGACACAGCTTACACAACACGACTACTTGGATTCTAACTGTGAGAAACTGGAGAAACCTGACTTCGCCCGTTACTTTGCATATGAGTGAAGAGGCCGGAACGTGTGAGCCAGGAAGAAGGATGCTGAAAAGTGGACTGGAAACGGAAGACTGATGGGAAGCAAGGAAGATATCCTGGAAGGATCAGAGACGAAGAACCAGGGATCAAGGTAAAATCTGTTGGTAGGCAGTAGTAAAAGCAGCTTGACTGTCCCTCTAAAGACTATAGAACCCTCGCGTACATAGCAAAATAACAACTCACCTTCTTTTTCTGTCCTGTCAGCCTTACCAGAGGACAGAAAACCAAACCATCACTCGGAAAGAAGATCTACATACCTCAACTTAAACCCAATCAAACCTAAAACAAGATGATAACGCCCGTTTAACAAACCCGAATACAACTTTTGACAGTTCAACCACCAAAATGTCCACCACCAACCCACCGCCCCTCTGTTCCTCCGGGACATCCCTCCCCTCAACAACCGGCCTCGGCATCCGCCTCTCCTTCTATCTTCTCTGGTTCGGTCTCGTTCCGGCAACCTTACTCCGAGCCGCCTCTCCGGCGCCATACACCGTCCTCCGCGCAGCTCACGCCATCCTCTGCTATGCGGTCTTCATTGGGCTGGCTATGAAAGTCGCCTCTCCAAGCTCAGAAACCGGCTTCGGAGCGGTGGAAGTGTACATCGCCACTCTGCTAGTAAGCGGGACTGCGTATCTCATGCTGGGAGTGGTATTTTGGAGGAGTGTAAAGAGGTGTCTTGGGACAGAAGCAGGAAACTACGGCAAAAAGAGGAGGGATGGTAAAGCGAAAAGTAGGAGTAAGAGTAGGAGGACAGAAAGGGAGGGATGTGACCTCCTTTCCATCATGGAATTCATCCTTCTGCTGATGGTCTGCGGGTTTCAGCTGTGGTTTTGGTGTTCTGGCGTTGTGGGCCTAGCAAAAAGCAGAGATGAGAAGCTTTGTGGAAAACAATATGGGTTCTTGTTCGCCAAAGCGGACTTGGATAGTGTCGGGTTCAGAGCGTTCAATATTGCGGTGGTGTTGATAGTGTTGGTAGGCGGGATGGTGATGGGTGTGAGGAGCTTGAGTGGTGGAGGAGGCGATGAGAAAAAGAGAAGGAAGAAAAGAGGGAAGAGAGATGGGTACGATTCCTCATCTTGCCCATTCAATATGATAAACTTGCTGACTTATCTCGGTAGTCCCTTCAGCGGCTCGACCCTGTCCCAACTCCAACTCCTCTTCAACCTCCTCATCGCCACCACCGTCCTCGTAGCCATTGAGCTTTCCATCCACTGGAACCGCGTCTCCTCAGAAGTCAACAAAATCAACAGCGCCTCACAACTAATCCCGCTCCTGTTCTGCCTCGTTCTCATAGCAGCTTGTATCGTCGACTGGTTTTCATCAACACCCGACAGTGGCCACAGAAGCAGCCGTTCCAGCCGGAGCAGTGGCCGGGGAAGCCGTACCAGCGGAAGTGCAAGCGGTGGAAGTGGTGGTAGCGGCAGTGGGGGAAGCAGAAGGAGCAGAAAAGAATCTCGTCGTCCTTCACACTCTTCAGCGAGCAGTAGCAAGTCAAGCCCAGGACCGCCGCGACCGAGTAGTATCTTTCCTCCGGCGCCGCCGCCCCCAGCGGCTCAACCAGGTGGTTTTCGACCTCCGATGCCGCCGATGCCGGGTATGCCACCACCTCCCTTTCCTCCGTTTCCCCCGTTCCCTGGGGCAGGTCCTCCGGGTCCTCCTCCGCCGCCGGCACCGATGTTTGGTGGCAGCCATGCAACTCGCACAGCCAGCGCGAGCGGTAGACGCTCAGGCAGGAGCTCCAATCGGCATTCTGAGCATGGTTCCGGCGATGACCATTCCTATCACTCCCATTCCGAACACGAAGAGGAACACAGCGAAGAAGAAGACGGCGATTACCACCCAGACAGTATCGACGAGGAAGAACGTGGTGGTGGTGGTCGTGGTTCTGCGCCTCCACTACCTGCACCTGCACCGCCCGGTGCCTTCCCCTTCCCACCACAACCACCACCACCAGCACAATTCCCAAGTGCACCTCCACCACTACCGCCCGGCTTCGGCCCCCCGAGAGGAGGAGGAGGAGGAGGGGCTCCGCCTCCTCGAATGATGGGGAGAGGAAGCGGTAGTGGGCCGCCGGCTTTCTTCCCTTTTGCTCCTCCGCCGGCGTTTCCTCCTAGTTAGTTGGTTAGAATCAGAATATCCGCAACGATGTCAGGATGTAATGATGGATCACACGTTTAGCATAGTGAAGTTTCGAATGTCTTGTTCAAATGCGTTTGTATTCATTATGTTGACTAACCCGTTTCTCAGAGACGTGTCTAACCAAGTCTCATATCCCATATCATGTCGTCGTTCGTTACCGTAATTCCTTACATCCCAACAAACGCCGTGTGTGATGATGATATCCACCGGTGTCCGTGAATCCTCCCAGAGTGATCCATCCGATCCATCCGTCACATCACCATAATGCTATTCCATAAACTTCTGTTCCTCCCAGTGGTGCTGTACTCCCATTCCAAATGCTTCTGCTGTTGATGTCTTTACGAAGACTTGTCCTTCTGCCCCGGTAAAGACTTGTCCTTCTGCCCCTTGCCAACGTACTCCGTCTCGCCCTTGCCAACCTTGGTCCAGTCGATACTGGCGGGGTCCGTAGACGCGGGCTCGCGGAGACCAGCGGTGACGCCCTCGCCGGTGGAAACGTCACCGGAGAAGCGGCCGCTGCCGACGTTGACGGTGCGGGCGTCGGCGGATTGCCAATCGGAGGGGACGGGGGGCTGTTCGGGGAGGGGAAGGTTCTGCTTGACCTTCTCGATCTTGTCGGCCTTGGATTGATCGATCTTGTCGTCCTTGGATTGAGTGGACATTCCTGGATAGGTGTTAGTGTGTGTGTTTACTTGATATGTGAGGGTAGTCGAGAAGGAGTGAACCTACTGATTGTGATTTTGTTTAGACGGGTTAGAAATGTGTAAGGTTTCGCTTGGGTGGTTTCGTTTGATTGTGATTTCTGATGTGTTCTGCTCCGTGATAAGAAGTGCAAAGGCGATTAACTGGCTCCTTATATGACCCTCAATCCTCCCCTCGAAGCTTCCCATTTGGCGTTTACAAACACTGAAGTAACAGCGATCACATCAATGGAATATGACGTCAGTGACGTCAACACTAGCCCACAGTGGAGATGTTCTCCCCACCGCTTAAGGCTCGCTGTCCCGCTGTGGGGTCTCTTTTGGTAGCGGGAGCCCCGCCAAGACCCGCCAACTCCGCCAACCCAAGACCCCGATCATCTCAGGGGTCGACGGCAGGGGTTGCTGCACTAACAATTCCCCCGATCTCACTGCAACTTCCGTGCTTCCCTTTCAAACTTTGGACTTGCCGTTCTGTCTGTTTGTGAAGATGGCTTTTCATCTGTCTCAAGCTCCAAACCGGTAAGGACTCCGTCTATCATCATTGGAACATCTGATTCTGACATCTAACAGTTCCATAACCTTCTCCGGCCCTGTAGATCAGTCTCCACGCTGCGCCAGCAGCTCTTGTTGATCTTGGATCGCCGAGTAACGACACGGACACCATCCAAAGTCCGCATAACATTGTATGAGCTTCTCATAGTAGAGAATGGCGAGAGCAGGAGAAGAGGGCTTATGCATTGTCTTTGTTGCTCTCAGTCCCCTTACTGGCACTTGGCACTATTACCTGACCACCAAACTAGACACTGCTGGAAAACTGAGATCCCAAGCTGACGAAGTGCCGTACTGAGCCTCATGAACAACCCAGCAGCTGAGAGACATGTTCAGGAAAGAGAAATAGAGGAGCAAGAGAGATTAAGGGAAATGCTAGGAGGAGGAAAGGGGAGGGGTTTGGGTAGTGAGGGTAGGCGCAGGACAAGGATAAATATTCTTCCTCCCCATGAGCTGATATCCACCAGGAACCTTTTTCCACTCCTCCCTTGTGGTGACTCGCTCATTTCCTTTGGCGTCTACAAAGCCCAGGTGAACTTCGACGAAAACCTGTGCTTCTTTATCGTGACCTTGTCACTGTCGACATCCCCCTTCTCTCAAGGCGGGAGCGTCGGTTTTGTGAGGCTGCTTCATATACCGAGAGCCAACGATTGGTAAACCCAGCCGGCGAAATGTAGGCCCAGGCGAGTCCCTCGTCACTTTTGGCCGTGTTGGCCGTGGCCGCACACAGCTCTGACTCAACAATGCGTCTCCCAGGCAACAGCTCAGCGCCTCGGCCAAACACAGCCCCTAAAATCGCACCACCGCAGAGCGGAGGCGTGCTTCCATCTAGTGGCCTTCTGCAAAATAAGCAAAGTCGTTTGCAGAACAAGCAAATCATGTGAGTTGGCGAGACGGCCTCGCGCTTCCCAAGCTCACTCAACTCCCTTCCCTCATTCCCCCCTCATGCCTGGACGCGGCACAGACACCTTTCCGCGACGACGCGCCGATGATTGGGCCGCCCGGGACGACTGCCGCAGACTTCGAGATGCCCCGGTTGCGGCGCTGCCCTTTCAACCTGGACAGCATGGTCTGGGAAGCCCGCGTGGACGGCGGCTTGGACGGCTATGTCTGGAAGGTCCGCTTCGGTGTGTTGAAAGGGTGCGCCGTTGAAAGGTGGTCTGACCCAAGAGAAACTAGCATCGCTTGCGTCCCAGTTCTGGGATGGCCGAGCCCGTCCACTTTCCCACTTACTATGCCCTCATCCAATCTGGGTCAACGCCAAGCTGACAACTTGGGACCACGCGGTCGCCAACCACGCCGCCTCCAGGGCTCCGACAAATATCGGCGACCGACATTCGGGCCTTTTCTGAGGAATATGGGCCATCAGTCCCACCTGGGATGCTACCCCCGAATTGTCTTGATGGGGTTTTGGGCCAATGGCTTTTCCCCAGGAAAATCTATGCGGAGAAGAGCAAGGGGTAATGGCGGGGGATGGGGAAGGCAAGACTGGGGGAGCGTTGGTGGATTGGAGAAAGACGCTCACCGGTGCCAGCCAAGAGAGCAACACGCCAAGGTACCTTTCACTCCGGCCGCCCCAGGTCAAGGTCGACAGGATCAAAACGTTACCTAAGACTGACCAAGAATACATCGCTATTGTCTACGAGTATGTCGAGGAAGGCGAAAACGACTTGATCCCTCATAAGAATTCACCTCCTCTTAAAGTGAAGCTCAGCGCTTCAACAAGATCGTCTGTCGTACTTCCTCTTTCCTTATTGCCAACCCACCCTCCATAGCACAGAGTCTTGTGTCCAATCTCAACATGACGAAAATCATACCATACAAGAACGCGCTTCTCGGCTTGTTGTCATTAGCCTCGGTTCTCCCTGATGGTACTACGGCTGCCGTACTGCCTCGCCCCGCAGATTGCCACAAGAACCATCACCCAGGCCCCAAGAACCCGAGTTTCGAAACTGGCGATTTGTCGGGCTGGACAGTCGTTAGTGGAACAGCCTTTGGCAATGCCTCTGTCACCACAACTGCCTCGTACGGGGGCGGCCCGCTCAACCAAGTCGGCAAGCAGTTCCTCTGGGGAAGCCTGCAAGATGGCGAAGCAGCCGTTGGAACACTCCGCTCCAGCACGTTCCGGGCAAGCTCCATGATGAGTTTCTTGGTCGGCGGCGGCTATGATCCCGCCAATCTCTACGTGGGACTTGTCCTGGAGAGAGACGGCGCCCTCCTGTTCAGCCAGACTGCAACGAACGATGAGGCGCTCATTCGCATTGTCTGGGACACCAGTGCTTATGCCGGTCAGAACGTTTACATGGTTGTGGTCGATACCAGCACTGTGGGCCATATCAATTTGGACGACGTTCGAACTGGCTGCCACGCCCTCAAGGACGGCCGACTCTCTTTCAACGTCCTTGGACAGAACAATCAGCCCCCTCAGAACTCCACCGCTCTCTCGGCTGCTTCACTCTATGCCCTTGACCCGATTCGTCCGCAATTCCACTACACTCCCTACCAGGGCTGGATCAACGATCCCGCTGGACTGATTCAGTGGGGTGGCAAATATCATCTCTTCAATCAGTTCAACCCTGTTGCCCCTCTTTGGGGTCCGATGCACTGGTCGCACGCCGAGAGCACTGATGCCGTACACTGGAGGGAGCTGCCGGTTGCGTTGTACCCGCCATACCCCAATAATCCGCAGGATACCAGTGGGCGCTACACCGGCAGCGCAGTCTTGAACAAAGACACAGGTGCTCTGCAACTCATCTACACCGACGCCACCAATGTAATATTCCACCCCAACGCCGTACCGGAAGTCCAGTCATCAGCAGTGAGCACCGATGGAATCAACTTCGACCTCTACAACGGCAACCCCATCATTTCAGCGCCGCCTCCCGACTCTGCCAGTGGATTTCGTGACCCGAAGGTGTTCTGGGACCCAACAGACAACACCTGGAAGATGGTCGTCGGTTCGGGTGACGGCCGTAGCGGGAATGTCCAACTCTACAAGTCTACCAGCCCAACCTCGTCAGAGCTCACCTCTTGGGAGTACGTCGGTGTTCTGCACCAAGGTGACGGCAGCAGGGGCATCATGTGGGAATGTCCCAACTTCTTTCCCATCGAGGATAAATGGGCTCTCTTCTATGGCCAAGATAAAGGATTTGTAGGCTGGTACGAAGTTGGCACCTACAACGGAACGACCTTCACTTCAGAGAAGCTCGGACTGCTTGACGCTGGCCCGGACAGCTACGCCTCCCAGTGGTTCGTGGACGACTCCGGACGCAACCTTGTCGTCACATGGATGAACAACTGGAACACGACGAAGTGGCCCAGCCGGGTAAACGGCTGGGCCGGGACGCAGTCCATCATGCGCGAGCTCTTCATCCGCGAAGACGGCGGGCTCGGCCAAAAGGTCATCGATGAAGTGTCTCTGTTGGCTAGTGGTCCGGCCAAGTCGCTTGGTCAGACTGACGTCCATGGCACCATCACGGTTGGATCTTCAAACACGGCACGCCTTCAGGCTTCGATTGACCTTGTTGCTAGTAATGCACCGGCTTTCACCATTGAGCTGTTTGCCTCAAAGGCCGAGTCTGTGTCTCTCGTCTACAATTTTGGCAACCAGTCGTTGACATTGGACACAACGCGAGCAGGATATGGTCAAGCTGGTAAATGGAGTGCAACCATTGCGAAGCCGGCTAACAATCGTCTGTCGTTGGATATCTTGATCGATCGATCGAGCTTGGAGATATTTGCCGGGGATGGAACAGCCATGACTGCGAGGGTATTCCCACGTTATCAGGAGTCAAACAACATCAGGATCGTCTGCCATGGAGGTAAGACCGTCTTTGATGATATTGTTCTGACGCCGTTGGGGTCCGCTTGGGCATAAGATGTACATAGACGGGTGTGAAGTTCGGAAAACAGCCGGGTCGTCTCTTGTGGCTTAGCTGGGAATGCTGTGGTTAGACATATGTCGACGTCGGGCACACATGCACACGGAGTGCCATATACCTCAAATTACAGACAGTTCCGACCCGACGGTCACCTTGTATTCCTACCAATCAGTGACAAGAGATGAGTGCTAACGTGCACCTTTGGTGGGTGTGCTATGATGCCGTTAACTATAACCGTTCTATGATCTTCCGGAGCATAAATTAGCTATAACGGGACGAAAAAAGCTCGCTGGCCTCTAACTACCTAACGTGCAGCGGTGCACCGTTTGGATTATAGGTAATACAGTGATGTTCTTCCTGTCGACTGGAGTGTTCCCAGATACGGGCATATAGGTAGACCGGCTACTAGGCGTACGTGAAGACCCCTTTACGTATCTTCACACACCGTTCCCGATCCAGACAGGCAATGAGTCTCATGAGCCAAACGGTAGACCGCTGTGCCACCTGATCAAGCGGTTGTTGTTGTTGTTGTTGTTGTTGTTGTTGTTGTTGGAAAGAGGACCGAGTAAGCGTCTTATATGCCCTGGTCATTTGGGGGTTGGACTTAAGATCGGATGAAGGAAGTGGTGGGGAGGTACGGCTGGCGGTTGGCGGTTGACCCCAGGACTGAGTAGAAGCTTGAGTAGATAGGTATTCAATGGTCAAAGAAGGGAGGAGTAATTCATTTGACAATCCGAGGCTCATGTGCACGAAAGAAAAAAAAAAGCGAACATATTAAGGGCGCGGAGTTAAGGCAGACTATCACCGTTACACAAAGGACACAAAAACATGATCTCGACAACGCACTCGCGTTCAGTCAGAACTAGAACCCCAAGATATCACCGTAAAGCTGGTGGTGATCAACTGCTATCATATCAACAAAATCAGACATGATGGTTAGGTAGGCGACGTATGATCATATGCGGGGACAAGTCCTTTACAAAGCTCACAATGTCCGTAAACTCCGGTATAAGTCTTAAGTCCGCCATCACCAAACAAAAACTTGATCATGATATAGAATAAATGACAAAGAACTTCCAAACATCTGGAAGCATTCATAGGTAACCTCAAGAATAATAAAGTCATTCTTCATCAACCTCCTAATCCCCTCATCCAAACAAAGCAACCAAGACCCTCAACTCCAACAACCTCCCATCACAACCACCCCTCCTCCCTCCACCAAAATGACAGACTACTGGCACCCCCCACCTCCCCCTCCCACGCCCCTAGGCATCTACCGCACCCTCACCCCCTCTTCCGGGCTCCGCATCTCCCCCCTCATCCTCGGCGGCATGTCCCTCGGCGCCGCCTGGGGACCAGGCGGCATGGGTTCCATGTCCAAACCCCAAGCCTTCTCGCTTCTCGACACCTTCGCTTCGGCAGGAGGCAACTTCATCGACACGGCCAACTCGTACCAGAACGAGGAGAGCGAAAAATGGATCGGGGAGTGGATGGAAACGAGAAAGAATAGGGATAGGATGGTGGTGGCGACTAAGTGGGGGAGTGATTACCGGAGTCATTCTCTGCCGAGGGAGGTGCCAGAAGGACCCGATGGGCAGAGGAGAGGTGTGGGAACGGCGAATTATGCGGGAAACAGCAGGAAGAGTTTATTTTGCTCGGTGGAGGAATCGCTGAAGAAGTTGAGGACCGGGTATATCGACATCTTCTACCTGCACTGGTGGGATTGGACCTGCCCCCCCCGCGAGATCATGGATTCTTTACACATCCTTGTGCAGCAGGGGAAGGTGTTATACCTAGGCATCAGCGACACGCCGGCGTGGGTGGTAGCGGCGTGTAACACTTATGCTTTACAGGTAGGAAAAACGCCGTTCGTGATCTATCAGGGCCGGTGGAATTTGCTGAGGAGAGACCTGGAGAGGGAGGTGATTCCGATGTGCAGGCATTTTGGGATGGCGATTGCGCCTTGGGATGTATTGGGTGGAGGAAAGTTTCAGAGTAGAAAGCAGGTGGAGGAACGCGAAAAGAATAAGGAGGGGCTCAGGAGCTTTGTTCCCGGGACTGGAAATGGGGTGCAGAGTGAGGAGGAGAGGAGGGTGAGTGAGGTGCTGGAGAAGGTGGCTGGGGAACTCGCCGGGGAGGTTGGGGAGGATGTGAGTGTTCAGGCGGTTGCGTTGGCGTATGTGATGGCGAAGGCGGCGAATGTATTTCCGATTGTGGGTGGGAGGAAGGTGGAACATTTGAAGGCGAATATTAAGGCGTTGGAGATTGAGTTGACGGAGGAGCAGATTAAGTATTTGGAGGGAGCGAGTGGGAAGCCGTTTGAGATTGGGTTCCCGATGGACTTTTTGGGAGATGATCCGACGGTTACGGGGAGCAGCTTCAGGATTGAGAGGACTGCGGCGATGAAGTGGCCTGATAGGCGGAGGTGAGTGGTCATTGAAGAATTGGTCATCCACGATGTGGATGGGAACATGTTTCGGAAATGGTATAGATCTGGATTTGATACAGTGTTGAACTTTTTATGCTCTCTTCGTTGGCCATGGTCTGGCACTGCTTATACCTACCTGGTATCGCGAAACTGATTCCACTTCGCAAGGGGTGTTTTTCGAGTTGAATAATTGACAAAGAGCTGAGACATTTCAAGAAGACTTGCCTCAAGAGCCACGACAGCCACTTCTTACTCCCAACTCCTCAGTCCTCCTCCTATCTCACCTTTACCTCCTATCACCCACGAGACGTGGCAATGACAAAAAAAGGAAAAGGATAAAAAATGAAAAAGAAAATAAGATTCACAGTACCAATGTACTACCACTCTCCTCGGGAACGACTACAGAGGACGTGTCGACATCCGAAATCCCAGCCTTTTGCTCGAAAGAAATTCGTGACGTGCAACCGAGTCGAACACGCGGGACCTCTTCGTGGGCCGGGGGTAGGTACGGCACACTGAAGAGACCCTCAATGAGACCAGTTGAGCTACCTGGTCCCGAGGAGATCCTGCCAACTCGGCCTGAATTGGTCGCTTATCAACGGAGGGCAAGCGCGGCAGGCGCAGGTGGTCCTGCAGTGATTTCGTCCGATGGTTCTTCCCCTCTGTGTACGTCTGTGAAGGAAGGTACGGAGTGGACTGTGCGGTAAGTAATGTAATGATCATATGTCACATAACCGCCATGCCTTATTTCGTCGATCACCAGCTTCACGGTAATGACTTGGTGTGCTAGTGCTGACTGAACGCGAGTGCGTGAGGAAGAACGTGATTCCTTCGTGTTTGTGTAACGGTGATAACTCACCTTAACTCCGCGCCGTTGTCACGTTCGCTCTTTTGGTATCGTCCGGGAATTCGAAGCCTCTTCTGGGCTCTTTTTTTGCATTTTTTCCACTACTACCAAGACTTACCTTCCTCGCAAAAGGAGGCTACACATTGAAAGGAGGATCAACCACCACTGACTCAGAACCAAGTGGAAGCCTCCCCTAATACCTCTCCATAATCCAATYCCTCCTCTCCTCCTCTCCCATCTCCGCCAAGAACTCCATCTCAAACTCCTTAACATCACAATACCTCTCCACCACCTCCTGCCCCATAAACTCCACAAACTCCTCATCGCCCCTCAGCGCCGTCAACGCCTCCTCGACGCTAGCAGGCAACATGTCCTTCACGCCCAAATCCGCCCGATCATTCGGCGTCAGTTTCGCGGGATCAATCTCGCAATCTCCCCACGTCAACTTCTCCCCGTCCATGTACCCGTGGATACCAGACAGCAGCACGGCAGCCATGGCGAGGTAAGGGTTGGCTAGGCCGTCCATGGCTTTCAGCTCCCAGTGTGAGCCCTCGATTTTGCGGAGGGGAGTTTCCCGGTTCTGAGTGCCCCAGGTTACCCACCGGCCGCCGGCCCATGCGCCGTCTTTGAGGCGTTCGAAGGAAGCCGGGTTGGAGTAGGTGAAGGCTGTGATGGCGCGGAGGTGCTTGAGGATACCGGCATAGAAGGGCTCGTAGACTTCGGGCTTGTCGCCGCCGGGAGAGGAGATGCTCATGTGCGTGTGGCAGGCGGTGCCGCATGCGGTTGAAATGGGCTTAGGGTGAAGAGTGATCTTGTAGCCGGCAGCGGTGGCGAGGGCAAACATGACATCGCGGGTGTGGAGGAGAGTGTCGACGGCTTGGATGGGTGGGTAAGGGGGAAGGACGAGCTCGAACTGGCCGGTTGCGGACTCGGCGTGGAGTTGTTCGACGTAGATGCCCATTGAGTCGAGAGCATGAACCATGTCGCGCAGGAGCTTGGAGACCTTGGGGTCGGCAAAGTAGCGAGACACAGACCAGGCGTGGCCATCAGTAGTCAAGGTGCTGAAACGGCCTGAGGCTTCTGATGGGCGGTGTTTGAACGGATTCAGGGAGTTCAAGGACAGTGTTGCGGTGGTATCCGCACCCTCCACTCTTTCAAGCAGAAGGAATTCAATCTCGAACCCAAGCAAGAAGGTTAATCCGTTCTCAGTGCCCAAGTCAACGGCCTTCTGCAGTAGTGACCGGGGACACAGGGCAACAGGGGCACCGGACTTCTCACGGAACTCGCCATACATGCTCACATGTCCTTCGGTAGGACCAGGGCGGAGCGAAGAAAAGTCCGGGTGCAGACGATACTCCCCAGTAGGAGCGATAGTTGGAACAAGATGATCATTCTGAATGAGACCAAACACGGCTTTTGGGATGGAAATATCGGTTGACTTGCCTTGGTCAAACAAGGACATGAACTTACGGAAGGGGATCATGCGCATCCGCGGGGTTGCAGTGTAGTCGTTCCAGCAAATACGGACAAAGTCAGGAGGCGGTTGGTCCTTCAGGAAGAGTTGAAAAAGCTCAAGGTCGCTTGCGTAGGGTCCGACCTCGGCACCGGGCTCTTCATCGAGCTCCATGAAGTCTATATCGAGATGGTAGAGCTTATTGGAGTTTCGGAAGAGAATGTCCTGGACGAGTTCAATGGCGGCTTTGTATCCAATGTGGCCTTTGCGGACGTAGTTACTCAGTACCTGGTAATCATTAGCCTTGGTCTTCTGCAGCAATATTTGTCCAACTCACATTTGTGAACACCTCACGCATCTGGGTGACGGCAAGCAGGTAGGTCTCGGGAAACCAGTGACCATCGGTACTCCACAAGATCTTTGACCAGGGGCAGAGCTCGAGGATCTGTCGTAAGACCTGCTCCTGGCCGTCTTCGCTAATACACGGGAAGACCTCGCCGATATCCGCATAGACATGCTCATACACACTGGCAAGATAGCCCACCTCTCTCATAAAGGGGTATCCCGCATGAAGGAGCACAATGGGTACAGTTGGGTACGCGCGAATGAAGTCCTGCAGATGGGCTGGCGATGACTTGGCAAGTGTAATGTCATTGTCGCCCAGGCCGGTATGGAACTGGATAGGCTTCTTCAGCTTGGACGGACTATCGCGGATCAACATGGCCGTGCGGTGGACAACCAAGTCGTTGAGAGTGACCTCTTGTAACTTGGTAAAGTCCAACAGGGCAAAGTTGGCAATGATTTCTGCAAAGGCAGCACGAGCTTCGACGTCGTTGACCGTGCTGGTGATGTCCAAGCCGGTACGGTAGCAGATGACGGACTTGAAGGCCACCACGTCGGGGTCATCGATAGCTTCATTCATAATAGTGTCAAACTCGACAATCCAGTCGTCGTAGGCGTCGTTCAAGACATCGTTGCCAGTCCTTGGCGAGGCATCACAGGTCTTTCCAATCCTCTTGATGATATCGGCAGCGACCTTTTCGATACGCACAATGCGTTTGCACTGTGTACGGGTATAGTCATTGTGCCAGACCATGTCCTGGGCATCATCTTCGTTGTCGAGCCCATCGTCGAGGAGCAATGTCTCAATGCCCTCCAAACACTCGGCGGTCCATTCCAAGGGAAAGTCGATGCGCTTTTGCTCAATGGCAGCAACAACATCCTCCCATGTGTTGTTACACTTGAGCAGTTCAGACAGCTGTCGAACGGCACGCAGATGGGGGAGCGAGTGGATGGCGGAGTGGACAGCATCTCCATTATGTGCCTCGGAGGTGATGGATAGCAGAGGGTGCTTGCTGAGAGCTTCGGGCTTCAGGAGAGGATGGGCATGGTTGTCGATGATGGGCGTGTTGCGGATGGCGCGAGCAAGAGCCTCGAGTTGTGAGGGTGTCGCCGACGAGCGAGCACCAACCCAAGCTGTGTTCATCTTGAGACGTTAACTGTCCGTCTGTGTAGTTCGTTGCCGGTTATGGTCGTCGTGATTGTTTGGATGTTCGGGGGAAGATCCAGGACGGTCAGTCGTCTTTCCCCGTGGTTACGGAGCTCTGACGCTGAGGGGTTCCCATGGTTACAGCTAAGAGAACGTGGCGACCGTCCGATCATCTCCCACATTGCGCTATGTCTCTCCTTTGATGGAGCATTCTGTAGAGTGAGGCAGGTGCAATGTCTCTCCCGTGCATTAGCAGGTGGATTCGCATTCTGTGTTGTCACACAGCAGATCCAGTGTTCCGATCTCATTCTGCACAAGAGAGGGGAACCTCAAACAGCCAAGATTGTAGAGGGTCATCTTGGGCAAATCAATGGTGTTTTACGCGACACAAGGTGAAGTTACAACGAAGCTCTAGACTTTTGAAGTCTCCAAGAGAGCGAGTTGTCGTAGAAAGATGTAGTGTACAAGGAAGATCCTGAGCTTTAGGGTTCTAGGGTCTAGGGTTCAAGGAGCAAGCTCCGCCGTGTGGGGTTAACCTCCGCTTGATCCACTCTCCGCAGCTACCTACAATGACCCTAACCCTTGCTGAGGTGGGGTAACAAGTGGAAARAGTGCCGCTTTCRGCTGTTGGTCAACCTCAACTGCTTCTTCGGAGTAACCAACCACCGGACTGCAATTTTCATTCGTTGACCAAAATCTCGTGTCTGTCCGGGATTGTACCTACCGACCAACAACAAAGCCATAGGCAGCCGCGTCTCTGTGGCTGGCTGCCGTTCAGTGCCGTTCAGTGTCGGTCGTTCTCGTGCCGTTGAGCTTGTTGATCATCGTGTCCTTGGCAGGAGATCGCCAAGTAAACCGAGTCCGGCTCTAGCGTGGGGAAGAAGCTTGTTTTCTAAAAAAAAAACATGTTAACCCCCTGCTCCATCATTTGTCCATCGACAGAGAATTGGCAGACATCGATGTCAAGGAAACACGGCGAAAGACAGCCATGGAGCAATATGGGATTCACCAACTGCTCTCGTATCGAGAAATAACAGATAACGGCTGCCCTGCTGTTATCAGACACGGCCACTACCTATCGAGGTCGACGGGATCACCTCACGCTTCTGTCTGCCCGCAGAAGCGATCAATTGATCAACCCATCCGACGCCGGTACTGGACCAACTGGTACACCCTGTTCCTGACTAAGTGTTAAGAGACGGCGTCATCCCCTCTCGTATTGTGTTAAGCAGTGGGACGCTTCCGCTAACAGCTCCCATGCACCCTGGAGCGTTCCTGGTACCTTACAATGATGACATCCTGTTTATCCCATCCACTGCCCATCCCATCCATCTCCCCGTCGGCAACAACACGGATGTGGGTGTCACACCGGCAGAACCACTGCTCATTGCAAAAAGTTCCACTTGGGGTGAAAACTGAGGCACTGTCACTGCCACTTGCAAACTTCTCCATGGTTGATAGCCGGTGGTGCACAAAGGATTCTCGTCTACCTTACCACTTACAACTTTCTCCCTTCGATCTTTCCTCCCAAATCACCCCCCATCCATTACTTGGTCGTCGATTGCGCCTTTGTTCTCGTACCACAACAACCTTCAACCGCCGCAACCTTCACCAAAAGACGATAACCGATGGCCGCTATCTAATCGAAAACCAACACTCATCAACCATCACGCTCGTTTCTTTGAATTCGGTTTCCAGTCGTTCGCTATTGTCAGCCCGCCGTCATGTTTTCGACATTACCACGGCTTGCCGCCGTCGCCCTTCTTGGGGTTGACGTCGCAAATGCCGTCTTTAGCGTCGCGACAGTCGGTACGTTTATCTCCGAATCGCAGAAAATGACATTAGTGCTAACAGATATGCGCAGCCGACATCAAAAAGACATCAGCCGACATCGCATTCGACATGATGCAATACTACAAAGGAAACTTGACGGGACAAACACCAGGAATCCTCCCCGGCCCTCCTCCAGCCGGTGATTACTACTGGTGGGAAGCAGGCGCAATGTGGGGGGCATTGATCGACTACTGGAGGTTCACTGGCGACGAGTCATACAACGATGTTATTACCCAAGCCCTCCTCTGGCAAGTCGGTCCAGGACAGGACTACATGCCACCCAACGTTACGGCATCCCTAGGGAACGATGATCAGGGCTTCTGGGGAATGACGGCCATGACAGCCGCCGAAAACAATTTCCCCGATCCACCACCCGATCAACCACAATGGCTGGGCCTCGCTCAGGCTGTCTTCAATACACAAGCAAACCCCGATAGGCACGATGATACCTGCAATGGTGGTTTGCGCTGGCAGATTCCCCCGATTAACAACGGATACAACTACAAGAACAGCATTGCCAATGGTTCGTGGCCTTAACACTTTAAAACTCCTTGACCTTGAACTGACTCAACATGGTATAGGCTGCTTCTTCAACCTCGGCGCAAGACTGGCGCGCTACACCGGCAACCAGACATACGCCGACTGGGCCGAAAAGACGTGGGACTGGATGAGGGGTGTCGGCCTCATGGACGACGACTACAACATCCACGACGGCGCCCACGTCGAAAAGAACTGCACCGATGTCAACGGTGCTCAGTTCTCCTACAACTTTGGCGTCTTTGTCCTCGGCGCCGCCCACATGTACAACTACGTATGTTATTCCTTTTTCCTCCCCTTTCCTAACTGGAGTACTGACACCATACAGACCGA
This sequence comes from Neurospora terricola FGSC 1889, assembly GCA_009805285.1. Lineage (NCBI taxonomy): Eukaryota > Fungi > Ascomycota > Sordariomycetes > Sordariales > Sordariaceae > Neurospora > Neurospora terricola. The sequence continues at coordinate 25,542 of RANZ01000074.1, read as the reverse complement.
CGGCTCCCCCGTCTGGAAAGACCGCCTCGACAAACTCGTCAACGCCACCCTCGTCCGCTTCTTCCCCGAGGAAATCGCCTACGAGCCCGCCTGCGAAGACGCAATGTCCTGCACAACCGACATGCTCTCCTTCAAGGGCTACGTGCACCGCTGGCTAGCCATCACCACACAAATCGCGCCGCACACGGCCCCTGTCATCCTGCCCGTGCTTAAGACCTCGGCCGAAGCCGCCGTCCAGACCTGCACCGGCGAGCAAAACGGCCGCATGTGCGGGTTCAACTGGAGGAAGAAGAAGTACGACGGCAGTCATGGCGTGGGACAGCAGATGAACGCTTTGGGAGCGGTTTCTTCACTACTGATTGATCAGCCGGGCAAAGCGCCGCTGACGAATAGTACCGGTGGAACGAGTAAGGGGAATCCGAATGCGGGGAGCCAGAGCGATAGCTTTATGCATAATAAGCCGATGACGACGGCGGATAAGGCGGGGGCGGGGATTGTGACGTTTTTGTTGTCGGCTTCGGCGTTGGGCACGTTTGCGTGGATGGGCTTTGGTAAATAGGAGGACAGGGCCCATACTACTCGGGAGGAACGTCCACAGGACAGGAAGATATTAGTTCCGAGGGGAAGATTGCGGAAGATGAAGAGGGATGAGAGGCAAACGATTGGGAGTGATGATACTTTGGTTGAAGGGCCTGAAAATGTGGGGAGGGTTTGAGGATGGATTGACGGATGGGTGGCAAGTCTGTCTTTGGGGTCGCGGTAATTCCGCATACCGAAGGGTGTCTTGACGAGATGCTCTTATTTCCACGTATTTCTTGGGCAGGGAGTTTCGCGTTAGCAGGCAGGGCTGGCAAGGCGTTAATGGTTCACATAATCGATGAGTTATGAATCAGCTGGAAGGAAACAAACATCTGGTATGATAATCAATGAACGAAAGGTTGACTAGCAGAGGCATTGTTCACTTGCTGTCAACAAGTCTCAAGTTAAAGCGAATTTTCCCGCTTACATAGTTATCTCCTCTGTTGGAGATATAATTTGTGAATCATGAAGTATCTTGACCATCCACCTTAGACCACTCCATCGAATGCCAGCATCTCTCAACGTCTCTGTAACGTCGAACAATATCAAAGACGGGAGTATCGAGGAGTCTAGACTCCTGCTCTTCGGTTGTCGTACCCACTCGCGATCCTCCAAGTGACGCCATCCCGAACCTTAAATCCTCGCCAAGATGCTTGGTCCTTGGTGGAGTTTCACGAAGCTCCTCCGACGTCCTCCTGGCGGGTTGAAGCGTACTGTGTGGGCACTGCTGGCTGGCTCTCGAGGTCCTCTTCATTGTTCGTGTTCGGTGATAAGATTGTCAATGTCGTGGTGATTTTGTACTGGTTGACGTATTCGTAAATATTTGGATAGCATTCTGAAGAGTCTGGACCGTTGTTGGAGCACTCGGCGCATCAATACTCGTGCGCCTTGCAGATGTTGAAGCATGCGGATGCACCATTCAGCAGCTGCGCTCAGGGGTTTGGGCCGGGCGTTCGGCATGCAGGTTACAGCGGGGGAGACGCTAAACTTTAGGGCCACACGTTCTCGTTTTCGGGATGTTTCATAGTGTTGACTCCCAGACCTCCAAAGGTTGGGATGGAATCTTTCGAGAAGTATTTCTTCCACTTAACCCCCTCAGATATATATCAGCTTCTTTCTCTTCCTTCAACACCCAACGACAACCTTGAAACCCCCAGCCTGACAACCACGAGCCACAAAGACAACAACCCAAGGGCAAAGCTCCTGAATAAACACAAGATGCCCATCCCGTCCCCAGACCAGCTCACCACCTTCTCTTCCCTCCCCCTTTCGGACTCCCCACCAGTCCCCGACCAAAAAGACACCTACCTCCTAGCAACAATAAAATCCAACCTCACCATCACAAAACCGACCCTCATCCTCACCGACTCCGTCTCGCAAGACTTCGCCCTAGTCTTCGACCCTCCCTTCACCGTCTCCGAGCCGCGTAACCCCAACGCTGTGGCTGAGAAGTTCAAAGAACTCGGCCTCAAGAAGGGAAATGCGGTGGTGATTAGAAACGCGAGGAGAACTAAAGCGGAGAGGGAAGGAGGGCAGGGGTTTGTTGTTTTGAGGTCGCTGGGTGCTTTGGCGGAAGCAGAAGTAGAAGTAGAAGATGATGCCAAAAAAGAAAATGAGGGTGGGGAGGGTGGTGGGGAGGGAGGAGGACGACTGTTGGGGGTGGTGCCAGCGGTGTTACCACTGACGAAATGGATGATGGAGCTTCTAAGGCAGAGGGATGAGACTAGTCCGCCGGAGGAAAGAGAGGAGAAGATGTGCGATGGGAAGTTTGATGGGTGTATGACGCCGAGGGGGATGGAGGGGGATTTACCTGGAGGGGGGTTGAAGAGGTGTCAGGGGTGTGTGGAGGTTTGGTATTGTTCTAAGGTGAGTAACTCCCTAGGTGGCGAGGGTGAGGGGCGAGGTTAAGGGGAGGGCTGAGCTGACTTGAAGACAGGAGTGCCAAACGAGGAGGTGGATTGCGCATAAAGATGAGTGTAAGGCTATCAAGGCGTTGAGGAGGATTTGGCCTAGGCCTGAGGGGGTGGAGTGAGTTCATCGGGAGAGATTATGATTGATTGCTATGAGCTAGAGAAGAGTATGGAAAAGGAGATAATAAGTTACGAAAGATAATCAAGCCACCTTCCCTTTACCCTCCTCCTTCAACGGCTCCTCATCATCTACCTTCTCAGCCTTCTCATTTCCCTGCACCTCCCTGCACCTCCATCTTTACCTCTTCTTCCTTTCCCTTTACCTCTTCTTCCTTCTTCTGCTCCTCCTCCTCCTCCTCCTCCTCCAAAACCTCCCGATACATAATATCCGTCCTCACACTATACTTGACCCCCCTCACCACATCCGCGCCCGCATGAAACACCCTCCGATGCTGAAAGATCAACACCCTCCCCGTCTTACAGTCAACATCATACTTCCTCTTCTCATCCGCAGACAACAACGCCGTGGCACCACCGACCAATTCCGTCTCGTCCTTTTTGTCGGGCGGAGCTTCCGACTTGCAGTCGTCGAGGTACAAGTGGATGGTGAATAACGTCTCGTTGATACGGTCGGAGTTGGTGGGGTCTAGTTCGCGGTAGGGGGAGTCGCAGTGGGCTATGTGTCACATCACATCGTCAGTGTCAGTTTGATCCCTCAGAATTCGCAACCGGGCGAGATTGGGGGAAGGGGATACAAACCTCTGAAGAATTGCCCCTCCCCATACTTCAAAAACCTCATCCGTTTATTAACCTTGACAAACTCCCACTTTCCCGTCTTCCCTCCTTTTCTCTTCCCCCCCTTCCCATCCCCTCCATTTCTACCCTTCCCCCGACCTGCTCTTTTCTTCTTCCCATTAGCATACCTTTCCACCTCCTTTGGCTCCCCATCCCCATCCCCATCCCCAGCCGGCAAAGACCGTCCAGTAATAATCTTCGCATCCCTCTCACTCCCCGCATCCAGCACCGCCAATCTCTCCTGAAGTCCGGGAGCAAGACAGCATCGCGCCCAAAGCCTGTCCACAACCTCTTGCTGGTCCCAGATTATACGCGACGAGTTGCGGTAGGAGGGGGTGAGAACTTCGTAGCCTAGGCCGACGTTGACTAGGGCTGGGCCCCATGGTGTCTTTTTGGTTTTTAGGTCCTGGTTGTTTCCCTCTGCTTGTTCCTGGCTGTTTTCTTCCGAGGTTGTCCCTGTCGCGGTCTCGGTTCCTTCTTCTCCCTCGATATCGACATATTTCTCAAGCGGAACACTCCCCTCCGCCAACCTTTTCAGTTCCTCACACTCCTCTTTTGTTAGCACCCCATCTAGCACCACGGCATATAATCCCTTGTTCTCCGGCAACTCTGTCTTATCCCAATTAATCTCCGTCAAAGTCGGTGGAGGGGTAACGCCTGGTTCGGTGGCGAGAAACCCGACAGGGAGCTCGATGGGGAGGGATTCGTAGGTGGTCTTGATGGGCATGGGATGGGACTTGTTTTTGTGGATGTTTTTGGGGGGTTGGTGGTGGGGAGTGGGGGTGACGACTTTTTTGAGTTCGGTTAGGAGAGAGGATAACATCGTGATTCTTGAGCGACGGTTTCGTTGAAATTGCTCAAAAGGAGGTGGAAGAAGGTAAAGGGAGGAGATGTAAGTTCCAGTGGGCGAGGTATGAAAGCGTGATAGTGGTTTGGTGTTGAGATGTTGAATAGGTGGTGATGTGGTCGCGTGTTGATGTTGAATAGACGGTGAGGGTGTTTAACTTGAACTAGGTAGTTGTAGGTATTCAACTCAGCTTGGGCTGCTTAAGAAGGACGAGGACTTTAAAGGCTTTGTATGTTACCACAACATACTGAGATTTGTGAAAGATGTCAAAGTGAAAAGAACAGATCCCCCTCAACCAACCTCCGGAAAAGATGAAGAGTCACTGGAGGCGCAGTACCTAATCACTCCACTACTCCAGGTAGAACCGCACAGTAAACATCCACGATGGCTGCCTAGAGTAGTATCCCGGCATATACCGCAGTGACTGGACAGCGATCACTCTTAGCGCCGTAGGGCTGACAGCACTTCGCACTTCACAGTGGAGGGGATCACCGAGTCCGAAGCGGGGAAACCTCGAGGCTTTCAGTGGTGTTTGTTGTCCTTTTTTTACGCAGGTAATCGGGGGACATGATAACAGTGACGACGCCAGGCTACCGAATATATTTGGGAACTAGTGTGGTTTGTATATCTGAGTCGTGAAGTGCGAAGTGTCCTCTGCACCAAGTAATACCGTGACAACAGTGAACTGTCATGGCTGTACTTCGGTCGTTGGAAGTGGAACCACAATGCCCCTTTTCAGGATGTAAACAAACCACAAGACCCCCGAAATGGAGGAGGGAATGGCATCAAAACAAAAATACAATAGGTACCTCTCTACATCTACATCTAGGTAAGTTCTATCTCTAATCACACAACTCGAACTCATAAACCCAATTTTGGTCCTCCCGTTTTCATCCACTGCCAAACTCCCCTCTATCAAGTCGTTCACAACCATCTCTTTATGCCGCAGCCTTAGCCTCAGAAACCTCCCTCTCAACCTCCCTCTCCAACCTCTTCTGCCCCTTCTTCCCCACCGGCACCACCTGTTGTGCCCCCTCTCCCATTCCCATCCCCATCCCCAACCCTGACCCAAGCCCCAAAGCCCTCTTAACCCTTAACCACAACTCAAAAACCTCCAATTTAACCTCCACCTTCGCCATCTCCCACCACGCCTTCACCACCAGTACCACATTCCCCGGCTTCCTCCACAAACTGCCCCCTCCGCTCATCTCCCGAATCTTTTCCAGTTGCTCATAAAACACCGTCCGCATACAATACCTAGCCAAAATCAAAAACTGTCTCACGGGCCCGTGCCTCGTGTGTAAACTCTCATCCAGCGCTCTCGTAAGATCATTCGTCTTCAAGATCAACAAAATAATCCTCGGCACCTGCCCCAACATCTGCACCAAATCGACAATCAGTCCCTCCTGCAGTGCCGTTGACATGGATTTCTGTTCCGATGCTTCCTTCGGTTTTAAGACGCCCCCTTGGTCGGTGGCGGAGACGACGTTGATGAAATCGCGACCGGTGATGGCGCTGGCAAAAAGCGGGAATTTATCTTCCCCGATGCCGGCGACTTCGTACACGTATTGTTTCATCTTGGGAATATCGCCGTCGATGATGGCCAGCCAGAGTTTGGCGTAGGAACGACGGAGGGGGAGGGGGATGTCGCGGTAGAGACCGTGGTCGTAGAGGATTATGTCGAAGTTTGTCTTTCCACGATTGGAGCGGGAGGGGTTATGGCGGATAGCAATGTTGCCCCCGTGCGGATCGCAATGAAGGGGAGCGCCCTCGCCGAAAATCATCTCGTTGAAGATCCGCGCCAAAGTGGCAGAGACTTCGTCCCGGTCGATGCCGTGGGCGTCCATGTACGCCAGGTCGTCGAGGCGGTGGCCTGATTCGCAGGCCATCACCAGCAGGCGCTTCTTAGCCCAGAGCACGTCGGGGATGACGAGCGGGAGGGAGGGGGCCATTTGGGAGAAGTGGGTGGCGGTGCGGCGGGCGTTTTCGGCTTCGCATGTGAAGTCGAGTTCCTTTGGTAGAGAGATTTCGACTTCGGAGGAGAGCCATTCGAGGTCGTATTCGGGGAAGAAGTACTTGAGGGTTTTGAAGGTGGTCGACGTCAGACGCATGTCGAGGGGCGCCCAGCGCTGGAGGGAGGGGTGTTGGACTTTGACGGCGACGCGCTGGCCGGTTTCTTTGATGGTGGCTAGGTGGACTTGGGCTAGAGAGGCGGCGCCGATGGGCTCGCGAGAGAATTCGGAGAAGTAGTCCCAGAGTGAGGTACCGGTGTCTTCGAGGAACATGCGCTCGATCGACTCGAAGGAGGAGACGGGGCATTTGTCTTGGAGGGGGATGAAGGTCGTTGTCCATTCGGGGGGGAGGAGGTAGTTCATTGCGCTCTGTTTTTCGTCTGTTAGCATTCTGTTGATCTCTTACCATCTGCTTGCAGAAGAGGACTAACCAAATGCTGCCCCAACTTGATAAAAATCCCACCACTCTTCTCCAAAACCTCCAGCGTCCGATCCGCGCACCGCTGATGACACTCCCTCAGCAACCGCTGCTTCTCCTCCGGATCCTCAATCTTCTCTCTTGCGTTCAGCGTCTTCCGGTAATCGTTCACGCAAACCGCCAGCGCACTCGCCACCCTCCCCGTCCTCTCCACCGCTTCGTATGTATACTTGACATCGTCTCCAAACGCCAGTAATCCAGCGGTCGCTGCGCCTCCACCAGCCGCTAGCAGTACTGTTCGTCGGCCATTGTTGTTTGTTTTGCCGTTGGTGTTCGAGGAGGAGGAAGAGCCGTTCGACTTCTGGTTGCTATATCGTTTCGAAGAAGAGGAAAACGGTCGTCGGGCGAGTGTCGGGTTGTAGGAGGAAGAGGAAGCAGAAAGTTGGCTGCGACAGCTTGCGCACGTCCACCCGTTCGTTATCCTGCCGGTGCCGGTTCGTCGGAGAGGCGCATGGACATTGAGCGTCTGCAGACGCCTAAGCGCAGCGAGCGAAGGGAAAGAAGTCTGGGCTGGCATATTATAAGACGTTCGGACAACTAGTATATGGACAAGAAGAGCGGTAAATTAGGTCGTTCGTCGGGCTATCGTTAAATCATGAACTGGGAAGATGTCGTCGTTGACATTGCGCGCGCGCAACCAAGGGAGACCGTTGTAGGGATCGTATATGGCTGTAGAGTTTCTTCGCTAGAGTCAGAAACTAGATCTAGCGGTCGGCGTTGCGAACGGACGGACAAAGTACAGACGAAAAGAAAGGGGTTCGTCCAAAATTTCAACAAAAAAAGATGCAACAAACGAGAGATGAAAGATATGACATCGACAGGTTCGGGAGCGGCGCATTGCCGCCCGTGGGGAATTTGCCGCCACTGAAAATGCCAATTGGTCCTCGGGCGACTTGGGACAGGCCATGAGACTGTTCGGGTTAGGGTTTTGGGCATGGGTTCCTTGGCTTCAACATGTGACAACCATCATCAGAATCAGATATTGAACATGGGGACTTTGTTGGTCAGTGGGAATCATTTTGTCTTTTACCATTATTTCCCAGTCATATCAGAGAGCACTATATCCAGCACAAGGCTACCCAGCAGCCCTTTCTAGCGTTAAGCTACCCAACCCACGCTCAACTCATCCAACAGCCAGCCCAGTGAAGATTCGTCATGACCATCAAATAGAAACAACGAAATGCTAGTTTATACGTTACTGGCAAGCCATGTAAAGACTCGGTATCATCAAAATAACAAACAACGCCCAAATGGTTTTCCCCAGCAGAATAAACTAATGCAGGCACGCAGGCACGCTTGCTTTCCTTTCCTTTCAACATCAGACATATCCATCCATCCATCTTTGTCTCATCCGCATCCATCACATCCACCTAGACATCGATTGTCTAGATTCCATCTCATTCGTTTATCACCTTATTATCCCATCATTTAATCCCTCAACAAGCTTCCAGTCCTCCTGCTTCCCTCGCTCAGATTTCCTCCACTTCCCCTGCCCTCCCTATCATTTGACGGCGTCATCGGCCGGGGTCCACTAGGCCGTCTCGACACCTGGCCCGTCGCTCCACTCAAGTTCTTATTCTCCAACTTCCTTGTCTTGCTCGGGCTGTTAGGGCCGCTGCCAGTGGTACCATCAATGGGCTCCTTAGGCGGCCTGGGAGGTCCGCCAGAAGTGATGTTAAGGCTGGCCGGAGCCGGCGAAGAAGAGGCGTAGATCTGCTGCCAGTTCGAGTTGGCCTCGTTGCCCTGAGAGTCGAAACTATCGCGGTTCAGGTTGCGAGGCAGCCGGTTGAGGCTGGTGGCGGATCCGGCCCAGTCTTCGGACTTGGGGCTCAGCATGGGCGAGTTGCTACCCGTGAAGCCGAGCGCTTGAGACTCGAGAGCTTGCTTGAAGCGCTCCGTCTGGCCCTGGCGGGGCTGAGGGTGCACCAGGTTGAGCGAGTTGCGGTGAGCCTTGTACTTGGCTTCCTCGGGCGTCATCGTCACCCAGTTAGGCTGCGGTGGCTGCATCGAGTTGTACGCAAGTACGGGAGACTCGGGGTCCTCGTGGAGGTCGTGGCTCAGCTCAGGTCCCTGGGAGTAAGGGTCGTTCTTGGGCTTGGGATGGGGGTTGGAGAACTGGAAGTTATCCGAGTAGTTTGAGGTGCCAATCGAGTCCGCGCGAGACGAAACCGTGTTGTTGCGGTACGTAGGCATGGTAGGCTGGTCGGCCGGTCTGGGGCTCCACTGCTGCTCGTCTTCCTCATCCTTGCGCGATTGGCCGCTGCGGCGGAAGAGTTGAGTGATGTTGGTAGTCGTGGTGCTCTCCGACCACCGGGACTTGAACCAGCTCGACCTTCCCTTCTTCTTCTGGTCCTCGTTCTGCTTAGCAGCATTCTGGTAGTCTGGCGACCTGGTGTTTTCGTATTGCTGCTGGTAATCGGGCGACCTGGTGTTCTCATAAGCCGGCGACCGAGTGTTTTCATATGCGGGCGACCTGGTGTTCTCGTAGCCAGGTGACATCTGAAGAGCGCCCGAAGCGTTAGGCGGCGACCCACGGGGCGTCGCTTGCAACGAACCAGAACGCTGTTCGTGGGCAGGGGTCATCAACACCTCCGGCCCGCCAAAGCGAATGCTCTCGTTATCATACTCATCCTCGTTGTCCTCGGGCACGGTACTTATCCTGTGACCGGACACCTTGCGGACGTAGTTTTGCTGACCGGGTGTTCCCCGAGACTGGATGGACAGCTGTCCGGACTGAGACGCACTGTTAGTGGAAGTTCCAGCATGTCCCTCCGGCTCGTAACCACGATCCTGCTCGTATTGGCCCTGAGACTGCATGTTCTCATACGAACGCTCATCCTGGTGGCTCATTGGCACAGAGCCAGCACCAGGAACAGTCTGGGTCTTGAGCACATCGACCTGGGTCAGGAGCTGCATCAGCATATCCTCAATCCTGCCAAGGTCGTTGGGTCCCTTGTGACCCAGACCCTTCATCAGAGCACGGCGGAAGATGTTCTTCTGCTTCTTGTTGCTCATCTCGTCCATAGTAGTGGTGGTACCCGCCTGCGAGTTAGAGTGAAGAGAGCGAGGGGCGCTTCCAGGGTAAGGACGAGGTCCGTTGATGGCGCGCTGGACCGTCTTCTCGGTGTTCTCCTTGACTTCGGTGATAATAACATCCTCAGTATCAGCAAGGAGACGCTTGAGGTCCTCGAAGTTGTTGCGCATCTCGGTGGCGGCGCGAACGAGGGTGATCAAAATCTCGGTATCGCGAGCACTGCGCTGGGCATCGCGGACCATCAACTGCAAATTGTTAGCAGTCATACTTCGTTAAAGCTCACGGGCAAACTTACATGTTGCATCAAAGCCATGATATCCTTGGACTCGATCTTGTCAATGCCCGTTCCAGTGGCGGGGTCATACATCTGCGAGTCCATTCCGTCCGACATGCCACTAACTTGTCGCGAACCGGAGCCGAAGAAGTCCATTGGGTTCTGGTTCTTAGCACCACCAAGGTTAAGAGGGGTGCCATAGTCGATACCCTTGCCCTTGTCCATCGAAGTATCCGGGGTCTTGTTAGGTCCCTGGGAGATATATCCCTCATCGACCTTCTGACCGACAGGACTACGAGTGGCATTGCCGTAGTTCTCGTAACCACCGGGAGAAAGAAGGCTGTCTCCAAGACCAGCAAGGTTGGCGATGGGGCTGGCATCCTCGTAGGGGTTGGTGACCAAGGTATCGCGCTTCCGGTCCTCGTCAGTCCTGTACCACTCATCCTGCTCTTGACCGGACTGCTGGTTGCCGTTGAGGTTGAGGCCCTTCTGCAGAGCATCATGAGTGCCGTCAAGAGGACGGTAGCTGAAATCATCAACAGAAGACTGAGGACGCTGCTTGGGGGTAGCATCTCCTTCCCAGCCACCTTCCTCTCCGTTGAGCATCGATGGGTTAGTGATCAGATCATCCTCGTTCCAGTGCTCAAAGTCTGGCAGCGGGTCGCTGATATCCGGCAAGCCACTGAAGCCCAGCTTGATAGGCACAGAGACGTCTGACATCCTGTCGACACTGTGCTTCGGCTCAAGTGCGGGTCCAGATCCGTTCTGGGCGCGCTCCTTGAAGGACTTGTTGCGCTGTACGCCTTCCCCTTGCCATTCAGAAGTGCCCTGGTTCTCCTGCTTGCCCTGTTGTCTGAGGGCAGCAGCGGCGGCACCGACCGCAGCGCTGGTAATAGCAGCCTCTGAGGCGGTGGTGTAATGGCGCTGTCTTGGGACCTTCCTTCCGTACTCGTCAAGATCATATTCTTGGTAGTCGTATGAGGCCTGGCTATCATTGCCAGCCGTGTCTGGCCTGTCACCCTCTTGGCTTCCATTGGTAGCCATCGAGTTGCGGTATGGTTGCTGGTTGATACCGCTGGATCTAAGCGAATCAACCATGGAGCCGTCAACGAGCGAAGCATGGTTGGAATCGACACCAGAGGTGTGGACGTAGTTCGGGTTGGCTCCCACGGCACGGACAGCGTGACCATTACCGTCAACCTCGCTGTTGGTCATTCCGCTCACATTGCTCTGATCCATGCCTGGTGTCCTCAAGCTGGCTACGGACATGTTGCCAGGGGTACGCGAGCCGTTTGATACCGAGCCACCGAATGCGCGAGAATCGCGGTTCGGCGCCTCACTGCCTTCGGTGTATCCGGAGACGCTGGGGATAGGGCTCAGACCGCGCTTCTCAGGCTGGTAAGGAACATACTTGAGAGGAGGCGGCACCTCTTGAGTGTTGTAGTAGTCGTATGGGCTATTCCCGTATTCCCGCTCGTGATCATCGTAATCGTCCAGATCATCATAGGACTCAACAGACGGTGCGCCTGTGTGGTAGTCGTTGTCCTGGTTCTCGGCAGCCCGTTGACGTGGCAGCTGTTTCAGGTCTCCATGTGAGATATTGGCGTGTTGAGTACCCAATGACAGTAGAGTAATCGGGGTCCGGGTGGGTGTCGGAGTGGAATCCTCAGTGTGGTACTGGCCATTCTGATCCTGCTTCGGTGCAATCTCCTCGCTAGCCGAGTGAGGCCTATCCGTGTCGGCAGATAAAATAGAGGCTCTGGTGACGTCCGACGGGTTGAGCTCGCTCATTAACGGCATCGGAGGAGCAGGTGCGAGGAAGTCGGAGGCATCATCATCATAATCCTCATGCTCATTACCAGCACGATTCCGCAACTCACGTCTTCGCCTCCTACTGCGGTTCTCTCCAGGAGATTTGAGGCTGTCATGGGCTGCAGCCGCAGCCGCACCCATGGCCGCACCGGCAGCAGCAGTCTTTAGACGGTCAGTGCTTGCCGCGGGGCTGTGGTCAATACTTTGCACATCGCTCCTCGTGTCTTGGCTGAGGGCACTTTGTGCCGGACTCTCATCGAAGGCATTGCGGGCTTCCCTGTCTCGCTTCTCAATCTTGATGGGTTCCTTGGGTGTGGGAGTGGCGCCCGAGTTTCTGTCAGCTCTAGACGTCCGGCGCCTATCACTGCCCTCGTCCCTAGAAGCCGTTGTCGCACTTGATGTCGCCGAGGCGGCCTTACGATCCTGACGCAAGCTCTGTTCTCTCTTCAAGGCATTGAGTTCTGGGAGGATAAGACGACGGATAGCATCTTCTACTGTCTCCAGGAGCTTGGGGTTGTTGATCGAGGAGGCCTTTGATTGACCTGAGCGCATTGACTCGGCACCCATGGAGCGTTGGCTGGCAGCTGCAGTCGAAAGCATGCTCGAATCCACTCCCGATACCAAGGAATCGCTATGCTTGGATCTCCTGCGGGGTGACTCTGAGCGCTTCGAACTCCTTTCCTCTTTGCTGAGACTGCTGGTCCTGCTCTTGGTCGACTTGTGGAGGCGGTTACTGCTGCCGCTCTTCTCCTTATCCCCGCGCGTCTTGGTCACCGATACCTTTTCACGCTCTCCGCGCTCGTACTCTCGATTCCTGCTCTCATCTCGGCTCTTGGTACGGAGCTTGTCAGTAACTGCAGCAGCTGTGATACCAGCAGCAGCGCCAGCAAGGGCATCCCCGCCGCGCAAGGGGCTCCTGCTTCTTGAACCAGGGCTCTTGACATCAGAGTTCTTGTGGGATACGTAAGGCTCGTCGAGGAAACTGTCGCTCGGGATGGCCGAGATGTCACTCATGTTGCCGGCATTGTAGCTATTCTTGCTATCAGCAGATGGAATCAAGGGGCTGGCAGGGCGGCGGGCGCGTCGGTTGGCGCTACGTTCACTTCGTTCGCCGATTTCGATCTCGATGTTGCGACTGACGTTGCTCTCCTCGGTGGCAGAGGCGTACGAGTTGTTGTCTTCGTCGCCTCCGCTCAAGACGGACATCAACTCATTTTCGCTGCGGCTAAGGGCGTTTTGGGAATGACGATCGGCGCGGCGGCTCTGGCTCGACCTCCTCGTTGACTTTGCTTCTGTTATTTCAATGCGACCTCGATCGGAACCGCTGCTTTTGCGATTGGACTTGTGGCTTGGCGTGAGGCGAACACGTACGCTGGGTTTGCGCCCGTCTCCAGATGGGGCTCCTTTTCCTCCTTCGAAGTACTCGATCAACAGCGAGGTCTGCGATTTGCCTCGATTGTGTGTCTTGATGGTGACCGGGGTGCCGTCCTCAGGCAGCGAGTAGGATGACTTGTCGTCGGTTCCCAGCTCGCTCTGGGTAGGGCTCATTATCGATGATTCGGTTGCGCTTGGCACGGGTAGTGGTCGCTCGGACGACTTCTTTTTGGTTTCGACACCCATGTTGTCGGTGTTGGGCGTCACGGTTGGAAGGACGGGATGGTTGGGCTAGGCCAGGCTATCGAAGATCAGACGGTCGTCAAGCGAGTGGGCCTTGTCGTAGCTTGGGTAGCGCAGCTGTCCCCCGCCAGTTCGGTTGCCAAATCCTGTTCCTGTTCTTCAAAAGCAGGCTCTTCCCGGCAATTCGGTGGAGTGTGGGAGCGAGTTGCGAAAGGGCGAAATAAAAAAGAATATTGGTAGTAATTAAAATGAGGAGAAAACAGAATAGGGCGCGTGGGGTATTAGGATCGTTCTGTCGAGTCGAAGCTGCGCGGTCTCTCTATTCGTTCCGTTTCAGGGCGACATCTGGTGGTCAGGGAAAAACTGGAAGCTGGACCAACGAAATCAGTGTAAGCTGCTAATTCGTCTCGTAGAAGCGTAAAATTGCGAAACAGTCAGAGAATGGCACAACCAACAGGATGGTTTGACTGGGGACGCCAACTGAGAGGCGGCGTGAGATGCAAGCTGTGCGCCTCTCTCTCTTGGACAGAGGTTGTGTGGATGAATACTAATGGTAGTGATCGAGGACAGCCCTGACCAAGAGAGGCTGGATGGATGGAGAGGAGAGGAGACAGGACTGGAAGAGGGAACTGGAACTGGAAAACGGAAGCGCAAGCCAAGGTGCGCCGCAGTCCCAGTGCAGTGCAGTTGCGGTTGCAGACGGTTGCAGTTGCGGTGGTGCAGTGTGTGTGATTGAGATGATGGCACATACGGCATCGGCAAGGGGAACATGGAACCTGAACCTGACGGGAGCCAAGCGCGCACCAAGGAAAACAATAGGACGGGATGACAGCCCAGGGCAGGAGGCAGGCTAGCGACAAGGTAGGCGGCGGTGCTCCGTCCCGTAAAAATCGAGAGGCGGCGCAATCCTGCCCTTCCCAGAGACGCCCAGGACCGACCCCCATGTTTCCCTAGGTGGTGAGGCAGCATATGGGCAGCAATGGGACAACCCTTTTGAGAGGACAGTCCAGCCCGATGCTGACACGAGGCATTGGGGGGTTTGGTTTGGTGGTTGTGGACATTGAAAAAGACGAGGAGGGAATATCAACAAGAGAACAAAGGTATATCAAAGGTACGTACCAGATAGACGGAGGGTAGAGGTCGCTAAGGTACGGTATCGTCCTCAACTTCCTCTATGCGCGCGCGCTTGTATGATGTATCGGCCAGGGCGGGCTTAGTTCGGAATTCCGAGCGGATGGAAAGTAAATCGTCTCCTCGTGTCGGATATGCTATGTTTTGCGTGCTGCAGGCCTCCAAGGTGGTCGGTCTAGTAGTTTGTCGCATGCAATGGAAGCGTGTGTCGCAAGCGATCATTCAAGATTCTCCGCTCGTTCGGGTGCCAGGTGGAGGTGGATGCGATAGTATGTCGAGCTATACCCGCCAACGTGTAGGGCAGCAGCAGGGGAAGCACAAAAAAAAAGCGAGAGGACAACAAAAAGATGTGCTCCTAGAGAAACGAATCGGCACCGAGGCAAAGGCACCGTCCGTCACTGGAACCTGGAACTTTTCTGGGAATCTGTTTGCAACCCGACCTCCCGACTTGCTGCTGCTGCGGATTTGCGACCGGCGACTGGCGTGTGAGAGAGAGGGAAAAAGTGACTGGTGCCTCTGGATTGGTGCTGAAGAGAGGAGGAGAGCGGCGAGGGGCAATTCGGTGGTGAGCCCAAGTCTTTTGCGAGGGACGAATGAGCGGTGGGAGAGACACAAGAGACACAGGCAGCGAATTGGGACTGGGGGAGCTGGACTCACCCACATGGATATCTTGGCTCGATTCCCGAATGGATCAATGTCTACAAAAGGCTTGGACCGATGGAACCGCCTGAAGCTCTTCGACAGTTCGACTTCCACAGCTGCAGTAGCGCCAGCAACAACAGCACGTTTTTTTCTCAGGCGAGTCCGTCACTGTCACCATCATCCCGAGGTCTTGGTTCCGTTTCATCACGTCTTCTTCTTCTTGTTCTTCTCTTTCCATTCCCTTCCTATCTTCTCGACTGCCCAACGCCGAACCCTCAATGGCGGCTTGATTCGCCTATGTTTGCCTGACGACGGCCGGCCTTGCTTGATGTGCTGGCCATGCTCGACGGTTATCGGCCAATTGCGCGTGGGAGTCAGGGGTGCTATGAGGTGCCTTGCTGCAGCGTTATGCAGCTCAGCTCCGTTCAAGTTCTCTCTTCGAAAGGGCAGTGACATATTGAATGAATGGAAAACGACTCGTTGGGAAGCTCAGGTAAACGGTCATTGTGGCACAGCTTAGTTTCCAATATCCCCTTGCTTCTTGTTTCTGTTTCTTCTTCTTCTCTTGTGCTTACAATCCCTTCTTCTTCAATCCCTTCTTCAGGGCATCTTCAACCACCTCCCTCTCTCCCATCCCATCGGCCCGGTTGATGATTGATTGTACATATGTATCAAAACAAGAGACAAGACATTCAGCAAGCAATAACGAGCGAACTGCCAACCGCAAACAAGAAACCTACGAGCATGGGTGGATGACGGGATCCCCAAAAAGTAAAAAAGTGGATCCATCCGACGGCTGGGGACGACCGAAACTGGATCCCAGAGCTCGAGTCAAGGTCAAGGGGGTGTTGATCATTCAGCTTCACCCGCCAGCCCTTCCGCTTCGGAGCTGGTCCCGTTTCTTGTCTTCACCTCCGTCTTCACCGTCTCACCTTGACCTTTCCTCGACGGATCACTGGGACAGGAAGCCCAAGAAAACGGTGCAACGAACGGTAGCCCCGCAATCAATGGTAAACAATTGCACAGGCCTCCAGGGAGTCCCAGGGCAGGGCAGAGCTGCAGATGATGATGATGCAGTGCCTTTTCGCGTGGTGGTGGTGACGATGTTGGTTGATTGCATGCTTCTGCTTGTACTGCCGCGGCTAATAAGCAAGTAACTGCTGCCAGGTACCGTCACTATCACCAACATCGGAATCTTTTGAATCCAGAAGAGATCAGAGGAGATCACCGACAGATTGACCAACTGCCCTGATTCTGTTCCCAGCTCAGTCCTCGGTCCTCGGTCGTTTGTAGATGCGTTTCGTATAGTATTACGGGGTACCACAAGCCCATAAACCGGACCAGATCTCTTACCCTCGCATGCCTCGATGTCGTGGTTCGAGATTACATGAGGGGCTTGCGAGACATGAGACAAAGAAGAGGAGATCTGGTATTTCAGATTATCTAGAGTCAAATGTAGACTATACTTTCCATTTTGTATCAACTCCCTGGTTGTGCCTGTCTTGAATGTCTGCTCTTGGATGTCGATTAGTCGAAAACTGAAAGCACGAAGAAGGAAAGAGGACAAAAATCGGAGAGAGAGAATAAAAAGGGAAAGACGGGAATGTCGCTGGTGTGGTCACTTTCGTGCTTGGATTCATGACTTCGTTCACATTTTTACTTGTCATCGCATGATTGATTTGACTTGACGAAATACAAAGGCTTGTTTCTCAACTTTCCTCCAGTTTTCTTGTCGTTTTCGACCATAAAGATACTGAGCGGGGGAAACATGCTGCTGTAATCCATCTTGTGTCAAAGAGTCCTTCATGCCATTCTTCTTGAGACGCGCGAACATTGGTGATGTGTGCTTGGAAGAATAGCTGTGTACTCTTTGCGCCTGGAGACCTCTCCAGCTTCTGGAGGCTTGGAGCAGATCATCATGGATGCGGTGAGGTTTGTAGGTGGGAAATGCCGCTGTTGATCMTCAAAACATCAATGTTCAGTCAAAACACGGAAGAATGGATCAGGTATGTCGCTGGAGGAACAGTTGATATTGCGAAGCTAGGAATATAGAAATAAAACCTGGTGTTGCCCGTGATTGATTTGCTAACCATAATGAATATAGATAGTAACGGAGGAAAGAGGGGTTTCGTGGGAGAGACTTGCGCCAAAGTTTGGTTAGCAAATCAATCACGAGACGTCCGCTTTTTCATTATATCTCTAGCATCTGGATAGACGCAAGATGTAAGTTATGGGGAAACCCTAAACTGATCTGTGGGGCATCTTCTGTGAGCTGTGGCTCAAAACTCTATAAATCGAACAGCAAGAATGATAACACGTAAAAAAATGGAAACCCAGTCGACAAAGCCTCGCGGGAAGACGTTAATGATATACCAAGACTCCTGTTGACAACTTGAAATGCGTGAAACCCAAAACCAATAACAATACCACCTAATGCTGTCGTATATCTTTATACTGACGCCCGCATTCCTTCTGAGACCCCTTCCAACTATACTTCGAGGCTACCTCCTCTTGGTAGTCTTGGCCACATACTCCACGTCCGCACCCCCCAGAACCTCCCTAACCGCAGGGTTCTCGAGATACTGTGTCGCCAGACCGCCGCCGAGGACAGTCTTCAACGTCTCCACGCGAGCGTGTAGTGACCAGGTATCAATAATCAGAGACTGGTTATGAATCCGTAGCTTCTCACGGTATCCAAACTCGACAAAGCCCTCCTCGCCTCCGGAACTTGTCTCCAACTTGGAGCCTCCCGTGTGGGGATTCGCCGCACCGCGACCAGCAGTCGAATATCCTGGACCCAAGCCACGCTCCAAAGAGGTGATGATGCTTTGGAAGTTGGCCTTCAGTTGTTTCCGGTCCGACTTTGACACCATCTTGGAAGAGTCACGCACGATCTCCGCCATGCGGGTCATGATTCTGTGCTGGTTGTACTGCATGTCTGAGCTCTCGCCCGTCTCTTCTTCGTAGTCGCGGGCAGCTTCAAAGAGCAAAGCAATGTTGACACCGGCACCCGTTTGCACGTCGCTGTCGGTGCTGTCTAGTTGCTCCATGAAGACCTCCATGGCTTGGTCGCTCTGCACGCTCAAGTCGTC
The DNA here is from genome assembly GCA_009805285.1 of Neurospora terricola FGSC 1889. Classification (NCBI taxonomy): domain Eukaryota; kingdom Fungi; phylum Ascomycota; class Sordariomycetes; order Sordariales; family Sordariaceae; genus Neurospora; species Neurospora terricola. The sequence continues at coordinate 7,319 of RANZ01000074.1, read as the reverse complement.
TACGTAGCTGGCCACAAAGGCCCAGGCATGGAGAGCTGCTGCTACGACGCTACCGTTGTCGGGGGCACCCACACTTTGGCCGTCGCTTTCGATGATTTCAAGGAGGAAGTCGAGAACTTCTTCGGCGGCGCTGGATGAACCGCCCCCGAGTGTCACGGCGATACTAATAGCGTTGATGGTCTCGACCTTGATCTTGTCCTCCTCTCCGTCTTCACAGGCTACTTTGAGTGCCGAAAAGACGTGATCAAATACCGTCTCCGTGGGGCAGGTAAGGATGGTGGCTGTAAGTGCCTTGAGAGCGAACAGGCGTTCCTGATCGCTACTTCCGCTCCTGATGCTGCGGAGGAGGGCCGCGTTGATGTCGGAAATGTTCTTCTCAATGTACTTCTGTGCAAAATGATGCTTCAGAATGTGTACGTATGCCTTCAGCGTAGCCTCGCGGCCCTGAACGCTGCTTCTCTTGCGATCCTGAAGTTCGGTAATGCGGTCTTGCAGCCTCTCCGGCCATGTATTGCTTGTATCGTCCTCGTTAACATCCTCGCCGGATACCGAGTTGGCGCTGCTCATAGTCATGGCGTCATCGTACTCGTAGTCACTCGCTTCGTCCTCGGAGGGGACACGGCTTCCAGCTCGAGATCCCGCCGTTGAGGGTGCCCGTGAGCCGGGCCGCGAGCTTGCGGGGGAGCCATTGCCGGGGGAGAGAGCACCGCTAGAGCGTGGGGGTTCGGGCCGCGCTCTAGCCTTCCGTGAAACGGTCTTGCCACTCTCCAAGAGGGCTTTCTTGCGTAGATCGTGCATGATGTTGGGTGTGTGCTGGATGAAGCGTCTGTTGGGGAAGAGATATGGGATTTTTCGTTTAGGCGGTCGTCGTATTTTGTAGTTCCGATCGCTTGCCGCGTAAGGCTATCACTTCTCGGGTTGGTGTATGGGTGGTGAATGGTCGTTGTAGTTGTTGATCGCGGTTGCTGACTTTTCGAATGAGTAGGTCGTATTCAGCATAAAATCCATGAGATACGGGGAGGGTGTGCTTTTTATAAAGTCGAAGGTAGGATTGTGCCGTCGTCGGTATTTGGAATTCGGAGGCAAAGTTGGTTGGATAAGACGGCGGGTGATGATTCTCCTTGGTCCTGACGGGAAAATATTTAGTTTTTGTAAAGAAATGGGCAATTCATTCCACTTGTGCAGATCAACAACTGGAATTGCAGTTCGGGACCCGTCCACTGCAGGGCCCGGGAACGAGTGACGCATGACGCACTGAGGCGGGCCAGAGAGACCAGGGGCACGGTGATGCAGTGGCGAACGGTGCCCGGAGCCAAGACCGTACGATTTATTGCTTGCCCGTCTGTTAGTGCGAATCAGCCACGGTTTCTGGTAGATTTTCACGTTTGTTGCTCTGCATCTCTGCCTTGTCGTGACAAATACCTTCTTGCTGTGACATGATTGTTCACTAGTTTTAGAATTTGAATGACATCATGACTTGTGACTCAACCGAATATATGCTGATATAAGCCTCTCTTGGGTGCCGCTGGAGCTACTCAACAAGTATCAAGACCGTGACAGACTAGGCGCCTATTTTTTGTACGATGATAGGTGGAGATATCGGTGGGTCACCTTATTGAGCATCCCACATTCCTGGCACGGGAACCGACAACAGCATCGCAAGAAATTCCAAAGTCTGAACACCGGCAGAGCAGCAACATGGCCGGATGCACAATGCTCGAAGAGAAGCAGTCTTCTCATATTATGTGTATCACTCAGCGTTTACTGTAAATGAGATCAGAGAGCGTTCGTGTGCTTCCTAAACCGAAAGCTAAGTTTTCTCGTTAGCGGTTGTCGATGTCAGTGACATGTGAACTAAGTCGAGGCCAGTTCTAACGTTACTCACTATTAGTCAACGACTCAAATCAGCGCAGGCTTTGGGAAGAATTTGAAAATTGTCCCTCCGTGTCGGATGCTTCTCTTCTCGGCTTCCTTTGGTTGCCTTGCCATCCATCTCGTGGATGTGGTTTAAGTGCTTGCATATGAACCATGGACACACTAACCGCTTTCGGTTAGGGTTGGATCCTCGGCTGTCACTGAGCACCTTTACGGCCTGGGGAAGCCTTTCAACATCCGAGCCCAACACGAGCATTCATCATCAATGTTCACGTTCTAATCGACCTCAGAAAGACATGAGAATCAAACGTAAACAGCTAGTAAGTTCAACAAGAGGAGCACCCGATGGAGTTTGTGAAACGGCAGAAGGTGCTGTCTCCCGTCGGATCGGTGAATCCCCCTCTCTGCCCTTGCAAGCGATAAGATACCGACGCCCCTCTTCCCCACCAACGTGCCGTCACTCTTTGCCCGTGCCATGAGCTGCCCGCCCCTTGTCCGCCCTGCTCTCCCTGCTCTCCCCGGTCCTTTTGTTCCCAGAAGTAGCTCCGCATTATCCGCACTTGTAGCTCTCCCGTCCAGTCCCGTCGTCGTTCACTTGGGGGAGCATGCAAGAGGAGTGGGGCATCGTGAGTCTCAACTAACGACAACTCGTCGGCTTTCAAACATGATCAACACTGGAGTTGACCGATTGCAAGCCGCCAGATGATGAATGCCATGGGGATATTGGATCGCCAATAATCAATACCAGCGTCTGCCATATCGTTGTGACAGGGGTCCAGTCTGACTCAGTTGTCGCCCGGCTCGTTGGCAAACGAACGAATGAAGGGACCAAAGGGAGGGGAGGGGGCCAGGTCGGAGCACAAACAGATCCGACGGAAGAAGCTCAAGCTTGTGTAACCGCATGTGTCCGTCTATTCCCACTCGACGGGATGTCTGCCTGCCTCTGCCTGCTGGTAGCCTGGTGCCTCGTAGATGCGGCCTGGTTGTGCGGCTCGAGTACAGCTTCCATGGCTCGAGTGCTTCCACCAAGGTAAACGGCATGATGGATGAAGGAAGAGAGCGCTGTGATCTGCTGCCACGAAGCACGATAACCAGGACAAATCATTGCATTCACATTGGTATCACCAATGGTAAGAGACAGGAGAAGCTGCCCGACACGTACCGTGACCTCTAGGTGGACATGGCCAGATGGAGGTCGGTGTATCAGGCAGCCCCCTGGCCCCGCACTTTCGCTATCTAAAGGAGGAGTGCTCTTTCCCAGTTCGAGGTACAATCCGGCGGTCGCCTGGGTGAGTGGGCACTCTTGAAAGTGCGACTACCGAATCCGTCTCTCTTACCAGTCGCAACCTCCTTTATCCAACACAACCAACTGATCCATTAGGTTTCGATTTGAACGTTCTTCCTGCTCCTTTTCAATCATCCAGCGACAACTTCCTCTTGAACTGCAGCTTCCACATGAACAGGTCCATCTTGCTGGACTCACTGCGAAATCACCTTTGACCCCGCCCTCCAGCTGCAGTCTGCAGATACCTCAGCTAGTACGGGCTGCTGCGTCTTGTTTGGTCATCATTCCTTCACCTGTGTAGCAGACCTCGAGTTCACATCGACCCAGAGAGCACGTTTCACCCCACCATCACTGCTCACCTCTGCACGCACTCACTTCCAGTCTCTTACTCCTTGACTCGGTCTGTGCTGCTTCTGGCATCGATCGCATCTAGCACTGCGCTCTGCTGCCTTGGAAGGTTCTCTCAATACACCAGCAGTCCGGCACCACGGGTATCACCTCTCTGCGGCCTGTTGTCCCGCCTCGATCAGGATTCTGCAACTATCAGGGCAGTCCGGTGCTTCTGCCTGACAAGAAACAGGATCACCACTTGTCTACCCCCTCCAAGGCAACGGCGCAGAATTGTAGCGACTGCATTTTTCGCACATTCACGATGTCCACGAACTCTGAACCGGCCTCGACTCGCAATCTTCCTGGTACGTCCACTCAAAACCTACTCATGGAAGCTAGAAACGCCTTCTTCCCCTCCCCTGCAAGTACTCGGATGGTTCGGTGCTAACTTCCTCTCAGCATTCTCAATCTCGTTAACACAGCACCCGTATAACGACCATCCGTTTTCGCGGCGATATATTGTGTTGGACACCCAGAATCCGACTTTGAAGATTGGCCGCTCGTCCAAACTGGCGGCGAAAGGATTTGTACCTAGCTCTCAGAACGGGTGGTACGATAGCCCCGTGATGTCTCGACAGCACGCTGAAATCATTGCGGATTTTACCACAAAGGTTGGATTAAACCCGCCCGCCCCCTCCCCAGCCGGCCCATCTACCTGTTTGGATCGTTCGCTAACTGTAGTGGCTATTTTGCAGAGACTCAAGTTGAGAGACCTCGGATCGCTCCACGGAACGTACATTAATGAAAGCGACCAGCGACTTGACATAGACGAGCAAGTCGAAATTAAGGACGGCGACAAGATTCGCTTTGGGGTTGATATCATGAGAAAAAAGACGTTCCCCCCTACAATTGTTAAAGTAGGTCTCAACTACATCGAGCTCCCTAGGGCGAAGCCAGAGCCAGATACTACTCGGTAAGTTTCACAAACCCTGCAGACAGCAACACAACCTCACCCATTTCTTCTCGCGCGATCATCAAGCGAGTGCTTCGTTGCCCTCACTTTCTCATTAGACAATGCTAACATGGAATAGTCCGAGGGCTTCAAGTACATTCAAAGTCCCCGATGGATCAGACTCCGACATGGAATACCCAGACGAAGATTCCAACATTGACCCGTCGGTGCAGGGTGCCCAATCGGCGACACGTGGACTATGTGGACGAAGCTGGAAGGGTGAGGTGATTGACCTAACCCACCCTGTAGCCTCTGGCAACGTCATTACCAATCCGCAGAACCAAGTTATCGATCTGGATCAGGATGATGACTACGAGAGCAACGGGTGCCAGAGTGATGAGATCGACGACTTCCATCAAAATAACGGCTCTCAGTCGCAACCGAACATTGCATCTGCACAACCTCCCAGGAGTATTATCGACAGCAACGAAAGCAACTGTAGCAATTATGGATCGGATGGAGAGAATGTTTGGCCCCAGAACGTCGGTGCCCTTCCACCCACTGCATCTCAACATGCCACTGTATTTCAACATCCCATTGCATCGCAGTATCGCGCTGCATCCCATGATGATGATTGGGACTCTGATATGAGCTCTGATTATGAGCCTGAGTATGAGCCTGAGTCTGCTGGCTCGGAAGTGAGTGGAGGAAATTTGAGTGGTGGTAAGTGTTGATTAAAATCCGCAAATGGGCTTTGATTCTAACCATATCCTAGATGGCGATTCCTCTGAAAGAGGCTTCGAGTACGATTACCCCTACTCTGAATCCGATTCAGATTTTTCCGTTGGCCAGGATTCAGATGAAGAGTCAGAGTCGGCAGGAGTTTATGGGAGGGAGCCTTCTAGCAACTGGGCCATGCCAGACCTCAGCAATGTTGTGACTGGTCCGACATCTAACATTGAGGCTGAACCAAACCACGACAAGGGCCATGGCATCAATCGTCTTGTTACTCCAGATATCAAGGACGATGTCATCAATCGCAATACCCCTCCAGTCAATTCCGCCTCTCCTATGGATATGCGGCCAGCAGCGTATCCTGTCGATCATCCATTGTTTCTATCCTTCACTCATCCTCGCGATGTTCAGCTGGCTACTCCCAAGTCAAACAAATCGGCGGGAGATGCCGAAGAAGCTTCCCCGATCCACAAACCACTGAATGAACCCGTGGTAGAAATGTCAGAAGCTCCCTGGTATCCGTCTGACAAAGCAGAGTTCTTTGAGGCTCGGAAGGAGAACAAGGTGACCGTGATGCAATCTTCGCCCGTCGCCAGGGAGTATTCACGCCTTGCTATTTCCGACATCATGGATGAGAATGCCCCAGTTGGCAAAGGAAAGAGAAAGGCAGAGGCTATCTCGTCTAGCACCGAGGAAGAGCTTGCATGGCACGCTAGCGAAGTACAGAAGTCCGGAGCAAATGGCGCAAACGAAAGAGAGGAAGTCATGGAAGTCATGAAAGCCATGGAAGTCGATAAGGACAAGGAGGTTGGCGAACCGATCGAACCTTCTACTGAGGACAAGGAAGTCAACGAACCGATGGAAGCTTCTACTGAGGCAGCAACAGAAATCGCAGTGACAGTTGAGTCGCTCGATTTGCCTGTCTCGGTCGCTACATCGACTGTTCGCCTTGACGATGACGACAGTGATAGACCAGCCAAGAGGCAACGGTTGCGCAACATTGCCGAGCGGGTCGGCTATGTTGCCCTCGGAGGTGTAGCTACCGGTGCCATGATGTTCGGCGCGTTGGTTTACACTGCACCCACCTTTGTCTGAGTGATACCTTGAATGGTTGAGGAGGCATTGAATGGTTGAGAAGGTGGAAGGATATGGGTATGGCGATCTTGGGTTTTGGTCGACCTCTTTGTTCGGATTCTACATGGGCACAAGGTATTGGCTGCTGTGTTTTCAAATGGTCTTTTCTTACTGGCTTCCTAGATGCCAGTTGTCAGTTGTACTGGTTTTGTAAACGGTTCGATGGTATATTCCACGTTAAATCTTGGTCCACTTTGTCGAATATCCCGGACAAGGACAAGGACAAGAGCATCGTGGCAGACAACCCCTACTAGTGGTTGTCGATGGTTTCAAGTCGATTGCTTATATGGCTGCTTGGTTCTGGGTCACTTTAGCAACCAAATGTATGATCACCGTCACAAGGGATCTTTGGTGCTCAGCTATCAACCACTCTAGTCTAGCGTTAAATGATTCTTGAGTTCACACTACTGTTCCCGTTCTTGTATTCTGCTGGTTGTCTACCAGTCAATCCTTATGATACATAATGTTAGGTTTCCCATCGGTAGGTTGGTCAAATCGTGTCCTATTCAAACAAGTAAAGCCGTGGCATTGAGTGTGTCTTCGCCCATTTCTTGGACCGCAACCAGACGAATCCAAGTAGGTATCTCACATGGATAAGTCATGGGAAGTTGGGAATCAAAGTAGTCAGTTAGTCAGCTAGTCCTTCCTTCAATTCTTCTCTCGATTCTTGACCACTAGAATGTTTCTCTCCCGATCCGGGAGTTATCTAGATACCTATCGACCTACCTACCTACTCAATGGCAGAACAGCAGTTCGAGATGAGATGAGCTAAGTCTAGGTAGAGTGTGACACATCAGAGGAAGTAGATTATGAACATGATGTCGACGGTGATGTGTCACACTCTACCTAGACTTAGCTCATCTCATCTCGAACTGCTGTTCTGCCATTGAGTAGGTAGGTAGGTCGATAGGTATCTAGATAACTCCCGGATCGGGAGCTGTTCTGCCATTGAGTAGGTAGGTAGGTCGATAGGTATCTAGATAACTCCCGGATCGGGAGAGAAACATT